>JAOUQT010142108.1:0-18782 GCA_025769995.1 Xyliphius kryptos | reverse complement strand
AACATGCAAACTCCACCCAGATAGGGATTCGAACCGGGAATCCCCAGCGCTGAGAGGCGAATGTGCTAACCACTAAGTCACTGTGCGGCAGATGTTGGATATTTTCAGTATGAAATAATGTGGTAAGCAGATTTTTATTATTTGTTCATATCAAAATTATTGCTTACAGTAATATGCAAATTCTAAGTGATGCCTATAGATTGGGTTTTGTGTTGTAGAACAAAGATAATAAACAATCAAAAAATGGTACCTCTTTCGCTGGCATCATCCACAAGTAAAATTTCCACAAGCAGGTGTCTGGGGGAGCGGTTAATAACACTGTAGACAGTTCGCAAAAGAGTACTCCAGGCCTCATTGTGGAATACGATCACAATGCTGGTGTTGGGTAAATCATCAGGGTACACCTTTGTTTTACACCTTAAATAAAATATATTATGTAAATTATGTTTGTATCTATAAATCGGTTTATAACTCTAAATATTAATATTTTACTATAAATATAAAACATTACTTAAATATAATAAATCAAATTCTAAAACTTTTCTAAATAATATAAAACAATGTGTCGTTAAAACTATTTTTTGTTTAAAGCAACTTTATAAATATATAAATCTTAAACAATTTTATATTTGGAACTGGACTAGTGTAAGAAAATGAGGTTATGCAGGAACATGTACACACAATGCTACTCTTGATTAATCCAAAAAAAAAAAAAACGATCCTCGCTTTTTCACAATTTGGATAATAATGTTTTCTTTTATGTAGAAGGGCAGTTTAAAAAATCCTTTTCTAAGGCCCATTACTAAATGAATCATATTTTATTTAATCATGGTGCAGAAACCTTTACAAAGTCCCCCATTTTAATGCAGGATACGATTGAAACAAATTTTAAAAAGTGGTGTTCACAAACTTAAGGCAAATATATGCAATCTCCCCCGTAAAGCTAACAAAGCGCTGACAGCAAGGACAAAGTCTCCTTAGCTCAATGGGGTGTTTCAGTCTCCAGCAGGTACAGATAACAGGGGAGCTGTCACTTTTAGTTCCAAAATAAGGCATGAAGATGCATCTGAGATGGAAGTGGCTCGATAATGGAAGGCCAGAGCGACAGGGGATGGTTGAATTTAGAGAGAAGGAGAAAAGACATGAAAAGAAAAGACAGCAGTGCCTTTCCTTTGCCTTTACTGTGCCAGTGGCAAGTTACAATGCGATAATGGGAGGGAGTAAGACAATGCAACACCACAACCCTCAGTGAATGCTTGTGATCCATTGAAAGCTAGCCTGCAACACCCTGGTGTAATCTCTGCCTGAGTATTATTGATTTGGGTGGTATATATCATGTTCACATCACTATTTTGTGAAATGCTAGCTTCTTCTAGCCCTGGCACAAGCCATTGTGGTGATGTAGATACATTCATAAATGGATCAAATAGAGGATACCAATGAACATTCATTTCATGGAAAGATGCAGACATCAATATATCAGCAAACCAAACAATGAACTTTCGGGTCTCTGGCATTTTATTACACTTCCCAAATGAGTCTACAGTTAACAGTAAATGATATTGCAATCAATAAATACAATCACTGTTTAAGGGGGACATTTGTTTTATTAGTACAATTATTACTATTATATCATATGTGGCTCCTGGTAAAAGATTCAATAGTATTTGGTGTAGGACTACCAGGTTCTGTAACATTATTTCTTGCCCCAGTCTTGACGTTTTATCTTATATTTCTTGTTCAAAGGTGGTCATTTTTTAGCCTTCCTTACCTTGGCCATGTCCCTGAGAATCGTTAGACTTGTGTTTGATGATACTCCAGTAACATGGCAACATGGCATGAAATATGGCAAAACTGTTGGCAAATGGCATCTTGGTAGCTTCATGCTTGATTTTCCTCAATTCATGGGCAGTTATTTTGCGCCTTTTTTTCAAGCAGTCAGAGAATTTGTTAGCTCTGTGTACTGGTTAAAGCAATATTAAAAAATGAAAACTCGATATCTAAACAAGAATGATCTTACTTAAAATCCAAAAGTCAATATTGCTGAGTTTAGATCTATGATTTTATTAAATCAATTTAAGTAATCCTACATAACAGTTCAATCAGTTGAAGTCCAATCAGCTAATGACTTAGAAATATAAATATTACTGTTAAGATTTAGAGCTTTCTTAGAAATTACCATTTCTGGAAATAATAGCTTAATAAACTGCAATTAGGATGTGAAAAACTAAAACAAATCAGAGCAAACAGATTACTGTAAACAAGCTTTTAATGAATTATGAAATTAGGCATCTAACCACCTATACCCTATTAGTCAAGTCCAAAGAAAGAAAGTCAGTGGCAAGAAAGACTTGATCCTTTCTATGTGTTTGCCTGTTCCTCGATGTCTACATGGGTTTAGAGCTCTGTTTTTTTTTCAAATTTTTGAGTTTTCAAATTTTGTTGAGTTGATCAA
Organism: Xyliphius kryptos; assembly: GCA_025769995.1. Classification (NCBI taxonomy): domain Eukaryota; kingdom Metazoa; phylum Chordata; class Actinopteri; order Siluriformes; family Aspredinidae; genus Xyliphius; species Xyliphius kryptos. The sequence goes on along the minus strand of JAOUQT010142108.1, from coordinate 16,327 downwards.
ATTTTCACTTTTTTCTGCATGTTTGCCCATGTTGCCTCTTCAGGATGCTTTCGCCTTCTGGGCGCTAAGGTTACAGCTCTCCTGTAACCTTTTAACCTTTTAAAATCATGTGACCCTAATTAGCATTAAGATCTTAGAAAAAAATGGATGTTATAAAGCAAAATATTTATATAAACTTAAATCTACAAAATTGTTACTTTAAAATTATGGTTACATTGTTTTAAAACTTTAAGATTTTAGTTTTTAAAAACTAAACACTGTCTTTAATGTATGTTTGCACATTAGAAAACGTGACATAAAAATGAAAAACATGAAAACAGATTTCACTGCATTAAATCATTAGCTGTATTGTTCATACCTTATTATCCTCCCAAAATTCAGCTAATCTCCTACAGTCACTTACCCATCTAATCGGACATCAGGCAGACTCCGGTTCAGCGCTATTACATCACTGGCCATCAGGTTAAACTGATTAATTTTAAAGAGTTCTTTCATCTTCTCCTGTTCTTCTTTAGAAATGACCACAGCCTTTCCCATCTCTCCCGGCCCCTCATTCGAACGTGAGATCACAGCTAAGCAATAAAACCACAACATAAGTTAATGTTATATACATTGAATTTAAAAAGTGTACACATCCCTTTGAAAATGCCAGGTTTAGTGATAAATAATGGAACAAAGACAAATCTTTTCGGAACTTTCTCCACCTTTAATGATACGTATAACCTGTACATCTCAATTAACAGATACCAGGAGACAGGCCAGTACACCAGGAGACATGGAGGGGGCCGTAGGAGAGAACATCCGCCGCACCTCATCAGAATTTAACTTGTCTTAAGGAATTTCCACTGAAGTTGGATCAGCCTGTCATTTAATTTTCCACTTTGATTTTGAGTATAATTCCAAATCCAAAACTCCATGGGATAATAATTTTGATTTACATTTTAATCGTTTTTATGTTATTTTGTTCTCAACGTATTACACTATCTACTAAATAAAGATTCTTAACTGAATATTTTATTAATTGAGATCTAGGATGTGTTATTTTAGTGTTCCCTTTACTTTTAAAAAACTGTGTATATGGAACACAAGTGGAGAAAATACAGGACAACCGTGACATTTCAAAGAATGGGATGTCCCTCCAAAATTGATGAAAAGACAAGAAAAAAATTAGTCAGAAAAGCAACCAAGAGGCCTACAGCAACATTATGTAAGTAGCGCTTGGCACTCCTTACCTGTTTGTGCTTGTTTTCTTTCAGTTACTTAACTGTTTTAGTTTATTGTGTTTTCCTGTTTTTTATTTGTTCCTTTGTTGTCACATGACAAGGACTTTTGTTTTATATAGCTGGTGTTTCCATTGTGTCCCTTGATCCATTTACTGTATGTTAGGCATGCCGGTTCTCTTGTTTTTTTGTGAAGCATGGTGGTGGCAGAATTATGTCTGGGGCTGTTTTTCTTCACCTGGTACTTAGTGAAGGTGGAGGGAAAAATGAACAGTTCCAAAGACCAGTCGATGTTAGCAAAAAAACCTTTAACTTTAATTTTCAGCACGGAAACAACCCAAAGCATAAATTTAAAAATTAATGTGACGGAATGGGAATTGGAATCTGATTAAAAGTCTGTGGGGTTGTCTGAAAAGGGTTGTGCCCAGGAGATGCCCTCACGATCTAACAGATTTAAAGCGTTTTTGCAAAATATTGCTTAGTCAAGATGTCCCATGCTAATAAGCTTCAACCCAAAAAGAATGAGTGCTGTAATAACATATAAAGGTGCTTTTAAGGGTGTGCCACTTATGCAACCATATTATTTTAGGTTTTTATTTTTTTCCCCATAAAGATTTCAGTTAGATTTTTTAAATGAGATGTACAGGTTATATGTCGCATTAAAGGTGAAAAATGTTCTGAAATTATTTCATGTCTTCCTTTTTATCACTAAACCTGGCATTTTAACAGCGGTGTGTACACGTTTTTATATCCACTGTATGAAAGACAATAAATCCTATTTATTAAAAGCTACATTCTGACATTCATTTTAAATAATCACAATTAATCCTATAAAAATTTGAAGGTTATGGGAAGTTGTTAAAATGCATCGGTTGAAAAAGAAGTACACACCCTTTGTGATTCAGTGATCCAAGTTATAGAAAGTGTCACACACAGAGAAAGGCTGTCCTTGCACTGTGATTTATTGTTTGGCAGGGCAGCAAAATTTACAGCACACTACAATAACACATTTATTCTGACCGGTTCAAAAATGTATTTATGGACAAAAACATTCATGTAACGTGAAAAGTGTCTATTAATCATAAAACTGGTGAAATGCAGTCAGGTATGGTTGTCACAGGGGGGCGCTTATAAATACTAAGGGGTGCTTAAAAACATTAGCAACAATGCTGCTCTCCCTGCATTTTAAGCCCATGATTCCGACTCTGTAACATCTGGCATTATTATCTTATGATGTGCAGCTCTTAAAAAAAGCCTGGATTCCCTGTGAGTTACTGGGACTAAACATTGCCATACAAAAACAGATTGTTCCATCCTATAATGCAATGCAAAGCCTTAACATTAGAAACTCCTCTTTAAAAACAGTTGCTTATTTACCAACCTGCTCTATAAAGTCAGAATAATTAATGTTCATGATCTGTTCTAATGGTCCAAAGTAGACTTATCAAATGCCAACTGACCCATGACATTCCCTTACCCTTTAATGTTCTTTGCCTCCTAGTAATAAGGAGGCATTATATAACTATGATCTGTTACCACAACATAGCTCACAGAAGGTGTAGGTGACAATGCTTTACTGAAATCACATTAAATAAATGGAAAGTGTTTAATTCTATAGAATAATCAGTCTATTTTAAATGCAACATACCGAATTATTTTAAGGCTGCTAAAAAAGATAGGATGGATCTGGATGTTCATTTATTCAGATTTTTTTGTGTGTTTTTATTTTACCAGAGCTGGACAGATTTTTACAATCTGAACATTTACAATTGAACATTTTTTGAATTTATAATCTGAACATTTTAAATCTCCTAATTTAAATATAATCTCTAAATACCCAATTTGGTTTGACCAGTTATATAAATTAATCTCACACTCGAATGATTCTAGACAGAGATTTCCAACAAAGTCAGCATGTACAGCCATCTTGAGAACAAGAACTTGAAGAAAAAAACCTATTTATAAAGTAATGGCATGTTCTCACCAGACATTATTACTTTTCCAGATCAAAATTACTTAGTAGACTGAAGTAACCATGGAAATAAATGCAACATACACTCAATGGCCACTTTATAAGGTAAACCTCGTTTCTGCCGTCATTGTCCATTGTCTGTCAGTTCCACTTATCATACAGAGTCATTTTGTAGCCATGTAATTACAGACTGCAGGCCAATTGATTCTTATTATTCTACTTAGTACCCTTTTTTTTGCCAATGGCCAGGACATCTACAGGACTACGATTGTGCAGGTATTATTTGCACTGTGAATGGTTCACAGCAGTGTAGTGATTCTTTCAGGACTAAGAATAGTTTACTATTGACACAATATACATTTTGACTTTGTCGCATGATTACAAGCGTTAACAACTTTATATTTAAGGGTCCTAAAAATTTTAACTTGGCACATCGAAAGGATTTAACCCTGCAGGTTCTGGTAGACTGCTGCTATTTTAACTTTAGTTTAGCATGTTTTGCATCATTTCAATGACAACAGTCTATACTGTTGTAACAGAAAACAGCATGTTTTAATCAGTTTACTAATTCTTCATTTGCAGTTCAGCTAGTCTAAAAATCTGACACACAGACAAACAGACAAACAAACAGAAGTAACGTATGCTTTACTTCTTTATAAAGGGGTATCAGAATACATCACGCACCATAATTCAGTGCTTTGACTTACAAGGGGTAGCTTGATAGAAAGTGTCAAATTGCAATGCAATTTAATGAAAAATGTGTAAAAAAAAAATAAAATAAAAAAATTAAATGGCCTCTGCAGGAGGTTAAAAAGTATAGGAATTACAAATACAAACGAAAGAATGTTAGCTAACACCTTCATAGAGTCATTCTTTCAAGTAAATATTGTCTAAATATCTGCAAGAATGTTTTTAAGATGAGTCAACAAGAAAAGAGACATGGCACATCATGAAGCATCCTATTTCAGCAGTCTTTATATATTTTAAGAAATATTTCTAATCAACACAAACAAACATTAACATAGTAATGTGGTCAATAACAAAAAAAAATATGATTAAGTTTTGCAAACATATACTGCAAACAAATTAATTAGTTTAAAAATACTCTAACCACATATTAGAAGATAAGATAAACCTTTATTCGTCCCACGTGGGGAAATCTGCAAAAGGAATAAAAAGAGTAAAAATGCTCAGTCTAGAGGGGAGCTGTTGAGGAGTCACTGAGACAAGCTTCCAGCTAATAGATAAACTAGAGACACAAAACTGGCATTGAGAGTGTGAATGAATCTGATTGTCCAACACTGGACAGGTGACCTGTCTGCAATGATTCCATTAGGTTTCTTTTACCCAATGAGCCCTGGAATTGGCTATTTTATATCATGAATAAAATCTGCGGTTTGAATAAACATTTGTTTAGTTGAACATTTAATGAAGCACAAACACAGCTGTATCATTTAAATGGTATTATACAAATAATACTTATACAGTTATTATTATTATTATTATTATTATTATTATTATTATTATTATTATTATTATTGTTATACATTTATTCATTTATTAATTTATTTATTCATTATCTACCGTGTAATCTTTTACTAGGGTCACGCTGGGTTCCCCATGCCGATCTATCGCGTAATCTTTTACTAGGGTCACGCTGGGTTCCCCATGCCCATGGGCATGGGGAACCCAGCGCGACCCTAGTAAAAGGAAGAACATTTCGGGTGCTGGGCAGATACAACCAGGACAGGGCGGCAATATATCACTGGGTACGCTCCTTTATACACACACACACACTATAGGGGAATTTTAGAGAATACAATTTACCTGGAATCCATGCTTTTGGACTGTGGGGGGAAAACCACACAGACACGGGAAGAACATGGAACCTTTACACATATTCGCGCTGAGAGTTGAATGTTCTAACCACTCAGCCACCGCGCCAAATATTGTAATAATAGTAATAATAATAATAATAATATTACAGGTTTGCTGTTATGAGCAATAGGGACACTGAAGACAGGCACATGCTAAATTTAGCTCAAGTACAAAAACACCTTCACTGTATTTCAATATTTGAAACAAATGTCTTTTTAAACACACATGCACACAGTTCTTGAATGTCAGCTTTCGCAAATGCTCTCTCTCTCCCTATTTCCCCTCTTTAACCCCCCCATACCCCTCCCTGTAAAAGCTTTAATGATATTTAGGTCAATGAGCTGTAAGGGGCGGTCCTTTAGTTTGCACCTTTACAGGTAGCCCATCATGATTTCGAGATATTTAAGATAATTACTTTGTTGTTTCCTTGCATCTACTTTGTTGCAGATGTTTATTAATTAAATCACAGTTCACCTTATTAGACATCTGTTAGATCATTAATGTTGATGTTACTCATCTTTTAAATCTTTATCAGTACATATAGGTTTGTGTTTGTGGATTATTTTTTGTTAGACCAGTGATTCTATGGCAACCATCATCACCACAATAACACTGATGTCAATGTAGTATTGAACAAAAATTCACCCCCATATAACATTGTGTAAGTCCTGACTGTTAAAAACAGAATAAATTGAAGTATGTAGAGAAATCTATGGACCACAGTCTGTAATAGTTAAATTACAAAATGCATCTATATGGTGAAACAATCTATGATTATTAATTACAATGTGGTTTACTACTAATATTTATAAGTAAAATAATGACCTAAATAACAGCCTTAGCGTAACAAAATCTAAGATAAAGCAAAAACCGTATGGCTAACAGACCACAGGCTGTGAAAGCTCTAAGCCCATCTCTTAAGCACAAATGCTGCTTAAACCTCATTTGCCTCTTTAATACCTGACCAGCTTTCCTGGTTATAGCTGTATGCTTGAACAGTCAAAAAAAACATCTTTAGTTATTACGACTATATTTTTGTTTTTCTGGACACAACTATTACAGTCAAAAACCTAACAATTACACATTGCACTTAGAAAAAGCTTTTGTCCTTAGCAGCTGTGACAGTACCTTGTTCAAAGCAGATAAGCTGCTTATCTCACGAGTCTTAAACCTATTTACTAGGGACATCATCCAAGTAAAGACAAGGAAGCAATAATGTTAAGGATTACACATCAGCGAACTGGCAGAGGCAGAGTCATTCGTCTTGACAAAGTCCATTAGCAAAGCCATCAAGTCATGTTGCCAGGGAACCATTTCAAGAGAGTTCTTACATTCAAAAGTGGATGACATCTTGATTAAAATCTAACAGGAACAGAAAGCAATCATGCCATTTGTAAATGTGTTTTGATATAAATAGGTTAAGTAATACAAACTTATAGAGTGAAGATCAATTCGATAGTAATGTAACTACAGATCAAACTAAATAATACAACATTTAAACATAAGGTAAATTCTTCTGAGTATCTCAATAACTATAAAAATAGAAAATCAACTCACTAATGCAGCTTCACAGTTTTATATTTATTATAATTGCTTTAACAACAGTGAAATGTATTGTTACTGAAACCAACCTAATTTTGTATTATATGGCAATCATTAATGCAGAGTGATTAATGCATTAATGATAAGGCATGTGATAGCATGTTGTATGGAAACTGGTCATCAACATTGTTGTAGTAAAAATTGAAATACAAGTGTAGATTCCTAACCAAGTCTTAATGCCTACTAATGTACTGTCCAGTTATATATGGCTCAAGTGTGTATATACCTGACAGCAATAAATAAGTCAGCACTTTGTGTTAAATCATGTTGTTTGAACTGCTTAGTGCTGGCTAAACAATAGACTGTATCCCAAACTGTGGGTATACACAGGTCACCTCACCATCAGCTACAGAAACAGGTCTGATAACAGCATTTATGAGCCAAGGTGGGGTGGAGTTTCAGTTACTCATGCTGTGTGAGGGCTGCAGCTCCTCCAGTGTAGGTACACTTCAATAAGAGAGCCTGTGAGGAAAAGTTTTCTTCCCCTTTGGCAAGTAGTAGGCTCTGTCAGCACAATCATTTGCATGACACTTTTGTTTTATTTATAGTTTGATTCATATTGGTGATGTTGCACTCTGAGGCATAGTGGCACACAAAGCCTTTGTTATTTTAGTTATGCCTCTTCTAGTTGAGTCCATTGTGTCTTGGGTCCCATCCTACCATATCGACACTTTACAAACCTCTTTCTTATTTACTTTTATTCACATAGTATGCCCTCAAGCAGAGTTATGTCTAAAAACACAGACAGACAGATGCACATACACTTGCCTGTTTCGCAGACAAGATACTGTTCTTATGCCATCATAGCAAAAAAGCCATAATGTAATTCTGGTTTTATAAGATTTTACACCACTACACTACATTTGCAGACAAAAAAAGCTTATAGATGCTCAAATCATTTTAAGGTCTTCAAGGTCACTTTGATAGATCCCTGTATTAACAGGTTATTATTCAGCCATTCACATTTTCCTTGAAAAAAAATTATTAGTAAGTATTTTATTTTGTCTTTTTTGTTATCTGAACTTACATGATTCACATTTTTTCAGATATTTAAATTTATCTTTAATGGGACAACACTGACAAAATGGGCGGCACAGTGGCTTAGCATGTTCAACTTTCAGTGCGGGGGATTCCTGGTTCGAATACCAATCTGTGTGAAATTTCCATGCTCTCTTCGTGTCCGCTTGGGTTTCCTCTGGGTTCTCTGGTTTCCTCCCACAGTCTAAAACCATGTATTCAAGGTTAATTGACTTGTAAATTGACTTGAAATGCATGTCAACAAAGGACATGGATTACAGAAACCATGTCCTATGGTCTGATGAGACCAAGTTTAATTTGTTTGGTTCAAATGGTCACAAACGTGTGGGAGCAATCAGGTGAGAAGTACAAAGAGTGTCATGCTTACAGTCAAGCATGGTGGTGGGAATGCCATGGTCTTGCCGCATGAGTGCGGCAGGTGTTGGGGAGTTACATTTTATTGAGGGACACAAGAACTCCAATATGTAGTGAATTAGACATTAATGGCTGTATATAGAGTTATTTTGAAGGTAGAATAAATTTACACTTTTATATAAGTTGCACCCAGATGACTTTTCATTGTGTCAAAGTGTCATTTTGTCAGTGTCGTCCCATGATATACTTAAATATCTGCAGAAATGTGAGGAGTGTAATCACTTTTGTGATACACACTGTGGCTCTTATGAAGTTTCAGATCATATTAATAGAGAAATGAAGAAAAGTGAAAAAAATTCACAACTGTTCTTGAAACACTATGTGGACGCAGCCTATATTCTTGTGGCACATCAAAGATTAAAACTATTCCTGTGGATCATGTCTACAATATCTAAAAAACTAATTTCTAATTTGTAAATTAACAATTTGTCATCAATGTACTATTAATATATTGTATTTCAACATTTTAATTAGTCAGGCATTATTCACGCAGCATTTTAAAATTCCAGACTATACATTTAATTAATCTCATTTCATGAAATTCTCAAACCAAAAATAAACAAATAAATCACAGCGCATGAGTTTTGACTCACCTCTTAGAGCGGGTAGGAGTGAGCGGTCCTTGCGGTTATCGCATTTATTACACTCACTGAAGTAAAGCAGCAGGAACACATCCACCAGCACCCAGACCAGTGAGGTGGTAAGAACCACCTTACAGTAGGCAAAGCGCCGCATGAGCCTTACAACTGTCAGGGGGCTGGAGTGAGCTCAGACAAAGCAAAAGATGCAATGCAGCAGAAGAAAAAGGGCACCGTCCTCCCACTAGAATGAGAAAGTCACAAACAGCGCATTAGGGAATACGCCCTGTAAGTGCCAAGTATTAAGATATGATTATAAATAGCAAATTTACTAGTTAAGCAAATACTTTTCATTGATCCCATTCACAGACGGCACTGCTGAAAAAAAGCTAATTATCACAGGTAGTTTATAGTTTCTAAGGTAGTTTACTAAATCTTGCATCATCTTTAAATGATACTATATAAACCAATAAAGTTCACGATATTAGTTAATTAATAATAATTATAAAACAAGTAGTAATGGTCTTTAAATCTACCCGGCTCAGCCGTTTGTCCAGCCGTGACATTTATTTATACAATCTAAAGAGAAACAAGAGTGCATTCAGCCGTGACATTTATGACGATGATGAATACCTCTAACGGCTTCACTTTCAAATCAGAATATTTTTTAGAAATATTGGAAGAAAGGAAAATTGTCTTGCGAGAATTCTTGTGAGCGCTGAACAGCATAAACGAAAAGGCCCTGTATCTTGGAATAGCTCACGAGCAATAAAATGTGCAATCTTGGTGGAACAGGGTTTAAAATCATTGATTGTTTAATGATTGGCTTAATGAATTATTATTACTTTGTATATGTTGTGTTAGTCTGCTCAAAAAAAATTACAACAACAAATATAGCATTATAAATACTCTAAAAACAATAGGTGACTTTTTATTTAGTTTTTTGTATTCCTTGTAAAAACATAAATATATATTCTGTATATATTTTCCGTAATACACAACAAATTCGCTGTGTCCCTTAAAAATAGAATGAAAATGCATGTTTTGCATTAATGCATCGACAGTAAAAGAACAAGTAGATTCAGTGCAATGACACAAAGATGAGCTGAATGAATCAGAGCACACCAACATGGTAAACAAATGAGCAAGGTAGGGAAATTTAATAGTTATGGCTTCTCTTAATATTGCTAGCTCCTGAATAATGGCAGAGTAGTTTTACTTTATACTAAAATGTATGTGAAAGAACAGATAAAAATGACGGCAGGCAGCACCTATGACATGAAATAAAATGATCTCTCAGTGAGGAGAGATTGAGGAGAACGTTTAAATAAAACCTGAGAAAAAAGGCTGTAAATCAATAAACCAGCCAGATCCCCACCCGGATTACAGACAGGAGCGTTCAGACCAGCTGATTCCTTAACCTTTTCCTTGTATACGTCCTCTATTCCAGACTACGCGTCCTGGACACAACAAAATGATAGTAAGATAGGCCAACACATCTCACTGACTGGTAATGTCTGAGGGCTGTCATAGTCCCTACGAAGGCACACAGCACAAGCGGGTCATGAGAGGTTACTTGAGAACCGAGTCGTCGGAGGACCCTGAAGAACCGACTGAGTCGCGGAAAAGACCTTCAGAACTGACCAAGTCACTGCAGGGACCTGGAAAACCAACCGAGTCAACAGAGGCACCTGGAGAATCTTGAATGCGGACTAAGTCACAGGGTGAACTACAAGTGCACAAGAGCTGACCGAGCTGCTGGATGAATTGTACATGCAGACCGTGCCACGAGACCCAACTAAACCATTGGAAGTGTGAATGTTGACCGAGCCAGTGGACAAACTGCGAGTGCTGACCTTGTCACTCGATGAACCGCAAGCGCCAAATGAGAAGCAGGAGTGATGTTGGGTACAGAGGAAAGGAGGGCAACCACAGAAACGATAAAGAAGTGAAAAAAGTAAAGATGAAGCCCGAAGACACAACCGAACAGCATTATCGTGGATCACTGTTGGTATCCTTAAAGCACACATATTAAACTTGTTCTTAGCCCAAGCATTAGAGCCGAAGTGGGTGTACCTGGGACCACCAGACCTGCTGAAAGCAAACTCGCCACCACTAGACCTGCTGAGGGCATATTCCAAACCTCTAGATTATTGGGGGTGTACTCGAAATCACTAGACCCGGAGACACGCACTTGAAATCACTAGACCCGCTGGGGGCATACTTAAAACCACTGGATCCGCTAGGGTCAGACAAATTACTAGACTCAATGAAGTTATACGCAAAACCACTTGACCTGCTAGGACGGACCCTAAATAACTGTACCTGCTGGGGCTGTACTGGAAACCACTAGAGCCGCTGTGGCTGTACTCGAAATCACTGGACCCACTCAAATTACTAGACCCACTAGGAGCATACTCAAAACCATTAGAGTTGTCAGGGGCATCTTAGAAACCACTGGATCCACTAGGGATCAAAACAGCAGTTATTATATTCTTATACTCTGTAATATTTATTTAATTTATTAAGATACTGGTTTAAAATAAAATAAAACATTGAAATAAAAGACATATCTGGATTAAACACATTGATGTATTTTGTTTATCTGTAGTTCACAGGACACAAAACTTTTGTTTGTTAATTTCACCTGTCGCAGATAATAGTAACAGATGTATTGAATAAATGTTAAACTATGTCATAGCTGACTCTGAGACATAAACGTTTATTGTTTTACTGGCCATCTGCCTGGCTGTTTAGTGTGCCCCCAGCCATCCCACAGGCCAGAGCTGTGCTCCTGTTCCCATGCTGGAAATGCAGAGTTATTAGAGTAGCCATCTGTATAACACGGTCTTCACTATTCACTGAGCACATAACACACAACTGACCTCTATTACCATTAAAAATGCATTTTTAAAGCTTTTGAATGTCCATGACCACAAACATGCAAGTTTGGGGTTTTTTTGCTAATGAGTTATATTAAATGTCCATTCTTTTGTTTGCTAATGTTTACATTTTCTCTCTCACAACCAGTCACCAAACTTGGAGGCAAAAATGTGACTATAGCCACACAGGAGATCACATTAATTTCTCCGTAAATTATTTTAGACACACCACCATCAATTGGAAAGATAAATAAGACAGCATAATTTCAGCTGCTGAAATGTCTCCTGAAATAAAGTCCTCATACATATCTCCTCTTGAGTTTTAATAGAGATCTTAATAATGTTTCAAATAATGCTCATTGTGCCAAAATAATTAGCCTGACAGGAGTCTTAATATTATCACAACTGTTTTTCATACAAAGACCATTTATTTTGCCTCACAGAATAGTTTTTTAAGTATAAAGAAACTAAAAACATTCTGTAACAATGGCCAAAAATCTGAAATACCTAATCCTATCCCATTGCATTTCCAGTGCATACGCATCAACATTTCAACATTCATGTATCTTTAAAAGATGGTTGGGATTGGTGGGTTTTGAAATAAAAAACATTGTTTATCATAAATTAGTATTGAAAATTTTTCCAAAAAGTATTTGTGGCTTTTAAAATTTAAATCTGATTTATTGGTAATAACTGGATGTCAGTAAACCTTGACTTAACAAAAATACATAGATAATAACGATAATGAACAATGATCTCACTTATAACCTGCATTGAAACATGACTCAGGGAGTTTTTTCTTGCCACTGTCGCTTAAAGCTGCTTTGTGAAAGCTGCTTTGGCTACACATAACTCAGTTTATTTGTGACGATTTTCAAATGATTGTTGGTAAAATCCCCTGAGATACAATTTTACACTATTTCCAACTCAGCTTTGGCCACCTCATAAGTTTTACAGTAATTCGACTTCAACCTGACCACTATATTTTCCCATCGGATATTTTATGTCACCACTGACACCAGTGTCAATGTTGACATGAAATAGACGAAGGGAAAATATTGTGTTTTGTCTTGCCTGGACAAGTGTGTCATTAAACTAAAATAGTGCATACATCCTGCGTTCAAAAACTGAGAGGAGCGTATTTTTTTGTACTGGCTGTTTGGTTTATTAGGTTAATTCAGTCATCACAAGCACTGTAGCTCAGTGATTCTCAACTATGACATATTCTGGGTGGGTTGTGGAAATTAATCAATTGTTTAAAAAATCTAAATAATAAAAAAATGCTTAACAGATTTTGCACTTGTATTTTATCCTGAAAAATTGAGAGAGACAGACATCAGACGCACAAAATTACTCTTCTCATTAAATTTGAGTTGATGTTAACTCAAAGGGTTTGAAATGTGGATTTTCATTCATTGAGGACAAGTTTCTTAGTTTAAAAAAATGCTCTTAAATTTACTTTACATGCATATGTAGGTTTAAATGTGTTTTTGAAGGCGATTTTTCAAAAATAGATTTATTAGGTTTGCATCCTATAAAAGTGGGTCTGAACTTAATAGTGTATTGTGTAATGTTGGTCTCGGGCTGAAACCCAATTTAAAAACCCTCGCTCTAGCGGATATCAAAACAACAACAAAAAACTACAGAACCAGGCTGATGGATGCAGCCATGTTGGCAAAGCTTCAACCATATATGTGTAAGAGTGCACTTTGTGATGTGTCAATCAAGTACTTCCCCTATTCCACAAGTATACTTTTTTCAACATTATTGAAGTAGTTTCTTGCATCTGTGTTATTAAGAATCACAAGTGCCTAATTTTATTGTTACCTATAAGCCTGAAAAGCCATGTTCATTTAAAAGTCCTTATTTCACTGCTTACTTCTTATACAAACCTAATAGTCAAAACCCCATACTAAATCATCTTTACATTAATTACCAGTTTATCCTTGAAAATGTGTGCCAAAAAAATGATTTAGCATTACAATTAATAACTTATGTTGGAACAGTGAGTGTGACATCTGTAATTCATATTTTGTTACACACTTGCACATTCGTATTATTTGTGTCTGTGTGGGTTTCCTCCGGGTTCTCCGGTTTCCTCCCACAATCCAAAAACATGGATTTAAGGTAAATTGAATGCCCTAAATTGCCCCATATAGTGTGTGTTCATGTGTGTGACTGTGTGAGTAAGTGTGTGCCCAGCGATTAATTTGCGCCCTGTCCTGGGTGTATCTGCCCAGCGCCCAAGACATTCTTCCCTGGATGGGCATGGAATTCAGCAAGATATAGTTTACTGGCAGTAAATACAAATATGTATTTATACATTTATTCTTCAAACTGCTTATCCTAATTAAGGTTGTTTATGATGCTGGTGCCACTCATCACTTATATGAAACACTTTGGACAGAATGGCAGTCCATTACAGAACAAGAGCATGAACATGTCATTTTAAAATTAATGAGAGAAAAAAAGCAAAAGCACTATGCTGTTTTTAGAGCTGTCTGACCAAACAACAACAAAAATGCACAAAACAAACTCGTCTTCCTTTCACATAAACGTCACAACAAACATTTTTTTCATTTGGTAACTAAAGCATTTATACTGTTTTAGTGCCACAATATTCATTTTCACACCTTTTTGTGGCTAATATTTACACTTGCTAAGCAGGTGTACAGTATATGACACTTAACCATCAAGAACCAATTTTCCAACTTTCAAAAACAATCCACAATAGCTAACCCCATCTATAAAACAGTGCTAATCAAAAACAACTAGCCACTTGTAATCACATTCTTCTGTCAGTATATGATTAAAACGATCACTACTACCAGCTCTACATAATTCACATTATATAACTAATAATCGGGCAACACGGTGGCTTGGTGATTAGCACATTTGCCTCTCAGTGCTGGAAAATCCGGTTTGAATCCCTATCTGGGTGGAGTTTACATGTTCTCCCCGTGTCTGTGTGGGTTTCCTCCGGTTTTCTGGGTTCCTCCCACATTCCAAAAATATGAAGGTAAATTGAATACTCTAAATTGCCATGTATAGTGTGTGGATGTGTGAGTGAGTGTGTACCCAGCGATGGAATGGCGCCCTGTCCTGGGTGTATCTGCCCAGCGCCCGAGACGTTCTCCCCTGAATGGCATTCCAACCCCCCACACGCGTGACCCTCATAAAGGAATAAGCGGAAGATAATGAATGAATTAATATAACTTATAATCTTGAGCAGGACAACCTAAAAACCACAAAGAAGACTTTCATTCATGCCTTAAAAATAAGGAACAAATAATGACTTACTTCGTCAGCAGTTTATAGAAACTTTAAAGTACGATGTCCTATGACCAAATTTGGTTCAGTGTAATTCTATAAGTAACCGACTGCCCTGCTTTTCCTATGTTTTTAACAGCCCACTCTACAGCAACACAGATGGTTTTCCAAAATTCCCATCTAATTTTAAGACTTGGTTAGGTGGTGATTCGCACTTACTGAATTAAATAAGCCTTACGGGAGACTGAATGACACACGCAGGTCCTGGCAGTCTGCTGCAGCAACGTGTTGCATGGGTCTGCGTTTCCTTCTCGGGCTGTGAACCCTTGCAGTTGATAATCTCTTTCAGCACAGTTTAGGTAGCGCTGCACTGTTTGAAAACCCCTTCTGTGTTCAGGCAGGTCAGAGACGTACAGCTCAGCACCTCAAGCTGAGAGATGCGTTGAAGTGGTTAGAGTCAAGAACAACAGCAGTCCCCGAAGCTGGATGCTGCTGCTGCTGCTGATGCTGATGCTGATGATGCTAACTGCATCCATGCCCGTGTACGCGAGACTCCCGTCGCGTGCTCTTGGTACCTAATGCCCCTCTTCATCACTGGTCGTCGTCGCCCACGGGGCGCACGTGCTCAGTCAAACCGAGTGCCTAAACTCGGAATCGGAGAGACAGGCTTCTGAAGCTTCAGGCGGCAGAGAGAAACACGTTTATACTCAAAGACGCGCTCGTGGTCCCGCTCATTGGCGTAAAGGCGTGTCGGTCATAAGCTCCACACGCATGCGCAATGAATGCCTGACTGGTTCTGTACGTGTGAAGTTTGTTATTTATTTATTATCTTCCGCTCATTCCTCTATGGGGGTCGCGGGGTGGGGGATCCCCATGCCCATCCTGGGCAGATTCACACAGGACAGGGCGCCAATCCATCGGTGGGTACACACTCACACAGCCACACACACATACACACACTATAGAGGGCAATTAAATTTACCTTGAATCCATGTTTTTGGAATGTGGGAGGATACAGGAGAACCCGGAGGAAACCCACGCAGACACGGGGAGAACATTGAAGTTTGTTAAACAATGATATTTAAATTGACTAAAACGTTATACAACTTAAACCTCGTGTGAAATAAACAGAAAAATACACTTGACACATAAAAGACAAAAGTAAGACTCATGCACACTTCTTAAAATGTTGCTGGTCTTTGTCTACAAACACAGGCTCAAACACACTCACACAGCACAAACACACTACCTGCAACAAACAAATTGCACAAGAACTTGAAAAATATCTGAATTATTTGGAAACTGAAACTAAACCAGATTAGAATGCAGTGTTGTTTGGCCCTTAACCGACAGTACAGTTGCACTTCCTCACCCAGTGTACCAGGTACCAGCACACCTCTGTGCCCACCTACTGGGGAGCACACAGAGGGCTGCACACTACCAGCCCTCTACACACACACACACACACACTAT
>JAOUQT010142007.1:0-18784 GCA_025769995.1 Xyliphius kryptos | reverse complement strand
TTGAGCAAGACCCTTAACCCTCATTGCTCCAGGGTGCTGTGTCAACCCTGTGTTCTGATCCCAACCAAGCTGGGATATTTGTAAGTAGCTTTGGATAAAAGCGTCTGCTAAATAACTAAATGTAAATGTAATGATGTCATGGAAACCTCATCACTCCACTCTCAGGTCTGTTCTGTTCATGGGTCCACCATTAGGAGAACGCTGAACAACAGCAGCGTTATGCTGTCCAAATGCAAACCTTCTGTAAACAGGCTGTTTGCATGCTTTCTCAGTCCGGACATGAAGGTTGATAAGTAATGAATAAAAAAAGCAAGTTTTGTACAGGATTATTTGGCCATTGACACTGCAGAACAGATGGATGGAGGTTATGTTCCAGTTTAGTGGAGTATTCATGCCAGTGTGAGGCAGCGCATTGAGAATGAAAAAACTCCAGCAGACTTGTGGACAGTCCATCAGAAGAAAGTCAGATTTACCTCCTAATTCCAAAAAGGGACTTTACAGAGGGCTGACAGAGGGACATGAGGAGGATGATTCTGAGTGATTTTAATAACCACATATGACTGTGAATATAAATAATACTAGCAGAATAGCCATGCTACGCTATGGCGGCGAACTTGATAACAACGTAAAAGTTGAAAGGCAATTGTTTTTGATTGAGTAATGTCTTTGGAGATAATATATTTCAAAGGAACATATTATTATAGAGTGAGCTTTGGGGCAGTTAAAATCTGAAATGAATACATGGAATGAATACAGTGTGAGTTGTGACTACGGTTTCCACTTAGGTTTTCCAAGTACATGATAAGGAATGATGGAGACAAGTTTCAGTTCTGTGTATATTTGCCAAGACCCCAATCCATCTGAGTCAATGAGTTTGATGGCAAGAGCAAACGAACAATCGAACGATGGAAAATAAGAACCTGTTTTTTCAAGTACTTGGTGGGTAATCGTGATGCCAAATTTCAGCCTTGTAGGTACTTGGAAAGTGGGAGAATCAGTGATGTGTGTACATCCATGAGGGCTTTGACATTTGTTAGTCTTATCATATACATAATTTTAGTTTTGTTGTTTTATCATTCATTAATCATCATGTGTCTTGTTTTAATCATAAGTCCCCCTCCCAGTGTCACATCAGGGTCTTCCTGAGTACCTACAAGGCTGAAATTTGGCACCATGATTTCCACCATGTCCTTGCAAAAACTAACCCTTTCTCGACTTTCCTATGTTAGATTTTTTGTTTACTATCGCCATCGAACGCAACACCTCGGATGGACTGGTGTCTTGTCTTTAGTACCTACAAAGCTGAAACTTGGCCCTATCATTCCTCATCATGTCCTTGGAAAACCTACTGATAAATTTACATAAGAAAGCAATCGTGTAAACACAAAGCACGAAGCAGCTTTACAGAGTTCAAAGTCTAAACCCCTAAAGAGCAAGCCGAAGCGAGAGTGGAAAGAAAAAACTCCCTGTTATGATGGTTTTTTTTAGGATGAAAACTTGGGAGAACCAGGGCTCAGTGGGGGACTGCCATGTACAGATTGTGTCCATTGTTATCCATATGTGTCCATATTTAACAATAGTAAAAATTATATAAACTATATGAGTCCATTGAGTCCAAATTTATTAATTCTAGGAACGAAATGTAAACCAGCACCTTGAGAGCGGCGTTCGCATGTTGGTTTATATAACTGACTGAGTTCATTCAGATACTTTGGAGCCTGATTATGAAAAATTTTATATGTTATTAATACAATTTTGTTATCAGTGTAAAATGAAACTGGCAGCCAGTGCAGGTTACATAACACAGGGCTGATATGATCAAACTTTCTGCTTCTATTTAAAACTCTAGCTGCAGCATTTTGAACAAGTTGTAATTTATATAATGATTTTTTTAGGACATCCTGTCAGAGGTGAATCACGATAATCTAACCTTGAGATTATAAAAGCGTGAATTTGTTACTCTGCATCTTGAAAGGAGAGGATATTTCTTAGCTTCGAAATGTTGCGGAGGAACAATTCTAGCGATATTGTTAATAAGTACCTCAGTTTTATCAGAATTAAGGAGTAAGAAGTTCTTTGACATCCAGAGTTTAATTTATTTAATGCAGTTTTCGAGCTTACTGATTAACTGAACATCATTAGATTTAGCCGAAGTGTACAACTGTGTATCATCTGCATAAGAGTGGAAGCTAATTCCATGCTTACGAATAATTGATCCCAGTGGGAGCATCTAAAGAGCAAATAGGATTGGTCGCAGAACTGACCCCGTAGTCATAACGTCCTTTATATTAATTTTAAATTTTGAATTGCCCCAAACATCCCTTCATAATAATATGTTCATTTAAAATATATAACTCCAAAGCCATTACTCATTTAAAAACAATTGCCTTTCAACTTTTATGTTGTTAACAAGTTCTCCATCGTAGCGCAGCACAGGTATTCCACTAGTGTTATACACAGTGATGTGAAAAAGTGTTTGCTCCCTTCCTCATTTCCATTTTTTTCTTTTTTGCATGTTTGTCACACTTAAGTGTTTTGGAACATCAAACTAATTTAAATAGTAGTCAAACACAACACAAGTAAACACAAAATGCAATTTGTATATGTGTTTGTGAAATGTTTTTACTATTAAGGGACAAAAAAGATCTAAACATTCATGGCCCTGTGTGGAAAAAGTGATTGCCCCCGTGTTAAAACATACTATAACTGTGGTTTATCATACCTGAATACATATCCACACCCAGGCCTGATTATTGCCACACCTATTCTAAATCAAGACATCACTTAAAAAGGACCTGTTTGACAAGGTGAGGTCCACCAAAAGATCCTTAAAAGTTACACATCATGTCGAGATCCAAAGAAATTCAGGAACAATTGAGAAAGAAAGTAAATGAAATCTATTAGAGAGAGCCATTATCCATAAATGGCAAAGAGGTCACTAAAGACGCCCAACAACGTTCAGACAACTGCAGGCCTCACTTTCCTTAGTTAAGGTCAGCATTCATGCCTCCATCATCAGAAATATACTGGACAAAAATGGCCTACATGGCAGAGTTCCAAGAACTGAGCAGAGCAAAAAGAACATTAAAGCTCATCTCATTTTTTCCAAAACACATCTTGATAATCTCCAAGACTTTTGGGAAAACATTCTGTGGACTGATAAGACAAAAGTTTAACTCTTTGGAAAGTATGTGTCCAAAGATGGTGGTGATAGTGTGATGGTCTGGGCTTGTTTTGCTGCGTCAGGACCCGGAAGACTTGCTGTAATGCTGTGAGAATGTCCGACCATCTGTTCGTGACCTCAAGCTGAAATGAACTTGGGTCCTGCAGCAGGGCAATGATCCAAAACATACCAGAAAGTCCACTTCTGAATGGCTGAAGAAAAACAAAATGAAGACTTTGGAGTGGCCTATTTAAAATCCTTACCCAAATCCTATTGAGATGCTGTGATATGACCTTAAACCCTTAAAAGAACTGAATTAGAACAATTCTGCAAAGATGAGAGTGCCAAAATTCCTCCAAAACACTGTAAAAGATTTATTGCAAGTAATCACAAACCACTGGTTGCAGTTGTTGCTGCTAAGGGTGGCCCAACCATTTATTAGGTTTAGGGGCAATCACTTTTTCACACAGGGCCATGTAGGTCTGGATTCTGCACACCACTGTATATAACACTTGTGGAATACCTGTGCTGCGCTATGATGGAGAACTTGTTAACAACATGAAAGTTGAAAGGCAATTGTTTTTAAATGAGTAATGGCTTTGGAGTTATATATTTCAAATAAACATATTATTAAGGGCCGCTCTGAGGCTTAGTGGTTAGCACGTTTGCCTCTCGCTCTTCCATGTTCTCCATGTTCCTCCCACATTCCAAAAACATGGATTCCAGGTAAATCGAATGCTCTAAATTGCCCCGTATAGTCTGTTTGAGTGTGTGATGGATTAGCGCCCTGTCCTGGGTGTATCTGCTCAGCGCCCAAGATGTTCTACCCTGGATAGATGGATGGATGGATGGAACATATTATTATAGAGGGATGTTTGGGGCAATTAAAAATTTGAAATGAATATAAAGGAAGTTGTGACTACAGTGGTCAGTTCTGCAACCGCTCCTGTTTTCCCTTTATATGCTCCCACTGGGATCAATTATTTGTAAGCTTCCACTCTTATGCAGAAGATACATTTGTGCATTTGTACATTTTGGCAAAACCTAATGCTGTTCAGTCAATCAGTAAGCTTGAAAACTGCATTACATGAATTAAATGATGGATGTAAAATAACTTTCTTCTCCTAAATTATGATTAAACTGAGGTACTTATAGTTGGTCCAAGGGACAAAAAAAACAACGCCTTTACTATCATGTTAAACCTTGATGACTCCATAATCAGACCTAGTTCATCTGTAAATAATCTGAGTGTAATTATTGATTTGTATCTCTTCTTTAAACACATTAACAATATCGCTAGAATTGCATTTTTTCCCCCCACAACATTTTGAAGCTAAAAAATATATTCTCTCCCTCCAAGATGCAGAGAAACTAATTCATGCTTTTATAACCTCAATGTTAGATTATTGTAATTCACAGGATGTCTTAAAAATCATTACATAAATTACAACTTGTTCAAAATGCTGCAGCTAGGGTTTTAACTAGAAGCAGAAAGTTTGATCATATCAGCCCTGTGTTATCAAACCTGCACTGGCTACAAGTTAAATTTCACATTGATTACATTTTTTTATTAACATAAAATTCTACATAATCAGGCTCCATAGTATCTGACTGAACCAACATGTTAACTTCGCTCTCAAGGTGCTGGTTTACTTTTAGTTCCTAGACTTAATAAAGTTACTGCTGGCATTTTGTGTTTACTTGTGTTATCTTTACTATTTAAATTGGTTTGATGTTCCAAAAGACTTAAGTGTGACAAACATGCAAAAAAAAAAACGCAGGAAATTAGGAAGGGGACAAACACTTTAGATTTGCAGTGATCAATTCGTTGATTTTAAGAAATCATTATATATTTATGTATTTAAATGACATTTTACAGGATAACATTTGGGGGTTCATTCACACTTACGGACCAGTTCGTGTTATTAATTCTCCACCCAGTGTGTCCTTCTTGTCGACGCTATCACACAAAATGACCTTTTGAGACTGGCAACTTTTCTGGTTCATTATTGTTCATTGGTTTAGGTAATGCAGTAAAGTCTCCTCGTTTAAATTAGATGCTCTGAGCTGGTAAGATCAGTGCCTATTTTCTGACCCGTGTTCAGATTTTAAGGAAAGGACTGTCTGATGTTAATGCTATTTAAAGTTTTGGAGATATGATAACTTCCTGCTTTCTACATCTCTATTCACTGACCCAGAAAAAGAGAGAGCTGTAGCCTTATGGTCGTTGCTCCATCCAGCTCCACACTCAGCAGCCATATCCACTGCTCCACCTCCTTCTCAGCCCCCACGGTCTTCTGTTGGTCGGAGGTCCAGAACTATTCTTGGCTTTATCTCAACCCCTCTCATCAGGCCTGTGAGAAAGAAATCTGATACTCCAAGTACCCTGGCCCCAAACCACCCCATGGTGCATCTGACCAAACCTGCCCTGTCAGCAAAAAGCATGACAGACACACCCCTCAAATCCAGACCTTCACTGAAGACATACGTGCCCACCAGAAAGACAGTCCTAGCCCAGGTACTGCGGCAAAACAATCGCACTGATGTTCCTCAGTCCTTTCATGTCAACAATCGCAAGAGTACATTGATGATCTCACACCGTGCTGTAGGTGGCAGCAGTGAGAGGAGCTCAGAGGACCTGGATCATCAGTTTCACTCCAGCTCAGAGGATATGATCTATGAGACAGATATAGATGAACAGGATCTCAGCATGTTTGATTTTGATGCTCCATACTCTCTGGATGACAGCGAGTCCACTGCGTTGTTTTTGAATATGTCCCTGTTGGATGTAGACATCATGCCTACCGTCAGCATCGACTTCCCCGCCAAACAAAGCTCCGCCAGTTTCATCGGATTTAATGGAACTGAACAGACCCAAAGCAGTTGGGTGGTATCCCCCCATCATGAAAGAGGCACACCGAGCAGTTGGACAGGAACCACCTCCTCACTGCCCCTCCTTCAGTATGTGTCAGGACATCCAGAGGAAAATACGACTGTGGATCATGTTCTTTTGAAAGAGAACTATTCTTCTTATGATTCCTATCCCACTCCCGATCCTCCCTCCTTTACCAAAACAGAGCTTTATATGGACAGTCTTCAAAGTTTGAACATGGGGGTTCTGGGTGATTATTTAATGATGGATTCCATCAGACCGAATTCTTCTTTTCAGTCTGTAACTGCGTTCTCTTCAAACTCTGATGGACTGGACAGAACCGACCTGGAGTTACTCCCATCAAAAACCCCACTGATACCACCACATGATTTTGACCATGTCCCCTCAAACACTATGGTTACACCAGGTCTTAGTTCATACCTTGGTTCTGGGGGCATAACTGTTACCCAGACTGAATTGGACACAGCTCAGGGTTTAGAACCGTCACATGGAAATGAATTAGTGGAGACTATATTGTGGGGTTTTAAAAGGCACATGGACCATAATCATTCTGATGAAAATGGTTGGGACCCGGTTCCATCAGTTGTTGGTTTTGAGTCACCTACAGCTTTAGAACCCATCATGAAGGATGAACGGACCAGTTCTTTATTCTTATCAGATTTGTCACTGTTTCAAAACAGAACCAAATCCATGGACAAACCCCCAATGTGGAGCTCAATTCTTTCTCCTTACAGCAATGTAGTGCCACTAGCTTTGCCATCTCTGGACACCAGGCTGGACGTCCTATCTGCATCAGAAGAGAAGAGCTCTTCTGAAATAGCAAGCTTTCCTACAGAGAAGGTCGTTCTGTCGGACTCTGGGTGTTTCACAGCTCCACCGTACTCTCTCTTTCTCTCAGAACCTCCGCACCTCCAGCCTGAACCCTATATGAGTCCAGACTATGAAGAAGCTTTAAGTTTCAGTTTCATTAAAACCAGCCTTCACATCACCCCAAACACACCCTCTGTAAACCCAACATCTGTTCACTCTGAGAACTCAACTGATGAGAGTCTTGACTCCGCCCTGAGTTTAGAGCACAACGAAAGGAGGCCGTCGTCTAAATCTTCAAAATCTGCAGGCAGCAGGATCCTAATGTCCATCTCAGTTCCTCCCACAGTGTCAGTGGGCGAACCCTTGTTGCTGAGTTCCACAACTGATGCTGGGTCCCTCATGTTTCAGACGTCCAGTCGAAATCATGATGTTATTAGATTCCCTAGCAAAGAGTCAGTGCCGCCAGTGTTTGAAGCCAACGTGTCCGGTCTGTCCATGAACCCGTTGGATTCTAACATTTCAGTGACTCAAAGCAGGAACCTTCAGGATTCTAAATATGCTCAGTTCTCAACAACAGAATGGCCATTTTGGTCTAAGAATGAATCCACGCCCGCCTCCAGCACCAGCAACAATATGCTGTTTGTATGGGCAGCTACCACAGACAGGAAAACCCATCTGTCCCTCCCGGCCACGGACCACCAGCCCTTTGTTCCGACCCGCGGCCCGCTGCCTTCAGGCTCCCCTCCTAATCAAGCTATCACAAACGTTCTCTCTTGGCCTACGTCCCTGACCCGTGGAACCGTGCCAGACGCCACTGGGCCTGATCCATGTCCGTGTAAAGATGTGAATCATTTGTGTGTGTGTGGACTTTCACCAGGAGGCAGTATGTTCTCTGATAATGTAGTAGAACTTAGAGAGAAGTAGAACCTCCATAGAGCAGCCCTGCTTTTCTCACTGAATGATTTTAGTGGTTAGACCAAATCGGTTCTTATTTTTCAATGGTTTGTTGATTGGGACTAGTTCAGTTGAATCAAAAACGGCTTTATTTCTTGGACCTAACCCTGCTTCTGACAAAATGGTAGTAATGCACATTCTTTCTTAGGAGACTGCTTCGATATGTATTTATCAAAAAATCAAACTTGATTTGGATGATGTAATACTGGAACTTTATTGGCAACTATAGAGGAACCACTGTAAACACTGTACACCCACCTTCCCGTGGTCTCCTAAGAAGGACTAACTGTATATGGTGCATTAGGGACATCTTGTGGTGACTGTGGGGCATAGCAGTAAGACTTTATAGGTTTAGACTGTAGACTATTTTGGATTAGAATTAATGTCAGTTGACCATTTTTAGTTCTTGTGTATTGGCTACACCATATTCCACATCTCTGTCTAATTGGCTTCTCTTTCTAAGTTAACATGACTGTATGAAAGCCACTCCCTGATCCTATTTATGTTTTTGGCCTTGCAGGGGTTTAGGCGCTGAGTTTAGCAATAATCTTTGTGATCTAATATCAACATATCATCTATGAGGTCAGCATCAGTGGCTTATTGGTGGTCATCATTCGGAGACTTTTCCGATCCACAAGGTTCAGAGTTCATGCTGTAGTTCTGACAGACCTCTGCTAGATAACATCTAGAACTACCAACTGATTGTAGGTTCAAGCGCCCCCCCCCTCCCCTTCCAAAAAATTGCTGGGGAAACAGTGCAGCTTTATTTTTGGTTGGATGATCGGACCCACTCTCCGTGACATGGGGACATCAGGTACCAAGAGATCAGAGAACAGCTTTAGGGTCTTTAAGTTAAGAACAGACAGATGACCCAATAACATCTTCTTCTCTGACTTTCCCCAAATTTAAAGTCTGGGATAAATCAGAGGTGGGGTAAAGATCCATTCAGATGTTTTCGTGTGTGGTTCCGTTTCCTTCATAGTACACACCATGATAGTACACCCCTACTGCTATGCTTCACACAAAGGGTTTTAACTTCACCTTCATGATGGTCAGCACACTGAAGCCAACATGCTTTCATTCCAGAGACCACATTCTACAGAATCTCTCTGCTGCTCATGTCTTCTGAGGCCCTCTCCCAAAACCTCATGGCACAGCAGGTAGGTGTGTTTACATCAGAGGTTCACTAAAGGAATACAGGGTATAGGGAGGTTTTCAGTTTCCAACCAAATCTGCAAAGGAGCTAGCAGCACTGACATAATCTACTACTGATTCCTGATCTGATGCTATAGCACTGCAGGTGTGAGCGTTCTGTCTGTCTTTATCATCATGCTGTCTTTGTGTGTGTGTGTGTGTGTGTGTGTGCGTGTGTGTGTGTGTGTGTGACAGTTGAACCAGTCGTTTCAGGATTGGAACTACACTGTTAATGTGAATAAAATAAGGTAGGAGGTTCGCCACTTTTTTAAACCTCCTCCATCACTCTACACACTTCTTCGACATTTTTCCCTCATTTCAAATCCTTCTCTACTTTTTTAATGCTTCTCCACTTTTCTCCATCCTTCTTCATCTTTCTCAACCCTTTTTCAACCATCTCCACCCTTTTTTTACATTTGTCTACCCTTCACTCTTTTTCACCCTTCTTCACTCTTCTCCATCCTTTTCCATCCATCTCTTATTGTGCAATTGTGCATCAGTGTTCTGATTATTCTGATTGTTATTCATGTCCACAGAGTTCAACCTGCTCCAGACTCCGGCTCTTCGAGGTATACCGTTTTCCCGCACCGTCACACAACAGTCTGATATCTGATGATTGATAAGTGACTTATACAGACAATGTGCTTTACAGATACACATGTGATGCTCTGCTGATATACAGACACATTAGAGGGAAGGTTCTCACAGAGTCTGAGATTCAGAACAAACTGAGTGGCCTGGATTCTAACCTGAAGATTGTGAACGCTGCGGTACAAACTGTTGGTATGTGAACTGTATTACATCATGGTTCTACAGCCTAACCCAGTACCTGCTGTTGTTAAAATGTTTTAAATATATTAATGGGGGTAAACGGACCCCTATATGGGAAGTCACAAGGACAAATCGAGTTAATTTCAATGTTCATTGATATGTTATATGTAGATACCCTGCTGGTTCTTGCGGGGAGGGGAAAGCGCACTAGTTTTTCTGTTGAGAGAAAAGAAACTACATAAATGCAAAACAGGTCTTTAAAGATAACATCATTTAATATAAATGGAGTACTCAATCCAGTTAAGAGGGGGAAAATATTATCAAAACTAAGAAAAGACAAAATCCAGAAAGCTTTCTTACAAGAAACACACCTAAACGACTCCGAACATGTAAAATTAAAAAAATCCGGATTTAAACATGTTTACTTTTCATCATATGGTTCGGGGAGGGGGAGAGGGGTGGCGATCCTGGTATCTAAAGGAGTGAACTACGAACTTATATCAGAACACAGGGATAAGGAAGGTAGATTTGTGATGGTTATAGGGAAAATAGAGGGAACTGTGGTGAGTCTTCTTAATGTGTATGTGCCGCCAGGCAGCGACTGGTCCTTCTACAAACATATGGTCGACTTAATGATAACAAGTCTGATAACAAATGATATCAAGTCAAGGGATTCTGATATGCGGTGGAGACTTTAACATCCGACTGAATCCAAAAATGTACTCATCAAACGGGAAATCCGATTCAAAAAACATTAGCAGAAAACTAAACACTTGGATGCGCGAAGTGGGCGTTATGGACGTGTGGAGGGAACTAAACCCGAAGAACCAAGAATACTCGCACTACTCGTACGCTCATGATGTTTATTTGCGCATCGACTACGTTTTTATGCTAAAGGAGACCTCTTTAGGGTGGATAAATGTGAGATAGGTCTCAGTACTATTTCAGATCATGGCCCGATATACCTGTCCATCCGCTTAAACAATAAAAAGAGAACCACTCTCTGGAGATTGAACTCAAATATCCTAAATAACACAGACATAAAAAATAAATTGAAAAGTGAAATCAAACTATATTTGGAGGAAAATGATAATGAGGAGGTATCTCCACCCATTGTTTGGGATGCATTAGAAGCAGTGATGAGAGGCAGAATAATAGCCATCTCTGCATACGAGAAAAAAATTAGAGAGCAAAAACTTAAAAAATTGGAAGAAGACTTAAAAATACTACAAAAAGAACATGCAAAGTCTCTGAAGAAGGACCTTAAAGATAAGATTATTAAAATAAAAAGTGAAATAGATGAAATAAATACCCAAGAAATCCAAAAAAAGCTACTTTTTATAAAGCAGCAGCACTATGAGACAGGTGGGAAGTCACTGAAACTTCTAGCATATAAATTAAGAAAACAACAAGTAGATAGAACTATATACAAAATACAAAACCCGACAACTAAAGCAATAGAAACTAGCCCAGAGAAAATACAACAATGTTTTCAAGAATACTACAAAGGACTATATACAGAACCACAAACAAGCAATGACGACCAAATAGATGCCTTCCTTTCCCGAGTTAATCTCCCAAAGATCTCAGATGAACAAAATAGAAAATTAACATCTAAAATAACAAAAGAGGAAATACATTTGGCAATTAAGAGAATGAAAGGGGGAAAATCGGGACAGATGGCTTTCCCACAGAATGGTATAAAAAAAATGCAAGACCAACTAATTTCAACATTAGTTAAAACATTCAACTGGGTTTTGGAAAACAAAAACATACCCCCCTCATGGAGGGAGGCAGTGATATCGATAATACCTAAGGAGGGGAAAGACAAATTGGAATGTGGGAACTCCCGTCCAGTGAATCTCCTAAATAATGACAACAAACTGTTTACTTCCATACTATTGAAACGAATAGAAGAAGCATTACCAGACCTAATACGCAAGGAACAGACTGGATTTATCAGACAAAGACAGACACAAGACAACATTAGGAAAACACTGCACATTGTAAGACATATAGAACAAAAACTAAAGGCCTTAAGTCTAGATGCAGAGAAAGCATTTGACTCAGTGAGATGGTCATTCCTCTATAAAGTCCTCACAAAATTTGGCTTTCATTCAACTATAACCAACATGCTTGCAGCACTATAATCACAAACCAACAGCCAGAATCAAAATCAATGGAGAACTAACAAATGGCATTCACCTGAAAAGAGGAACGAGACAAGGATGCTGTGCATCGCCACTACTCTTTGCCTTGTTTATAAAACACATCAGTCAACTAAATAAACAAAAGGCTGATATAAAGGGTATAACAATGACAGCTGGGGAACAAAAACTTGCCTTATTCGCCGACGACTTGCTGATCAATATTACGCAACCCACGCAAACACTTCCAAAATTGATGAAACTATTGAAGAAATTTGGCTTGGTTTCAGGCTACAAAATTAACATTAACAAAACACAAGTATTAACATTTAACTATGACCCTCCACCTTCAATTAAGACCACATATCAATGGAATTGGGAGGCTGAATCCATTAAATATCTGGGGGTCGATATACCGAGAGACTCTACAAAGCTGTATAGCATCAATTACGACCCATTCGATACAAAATTCAAAGCAGACCTACAAAGATGGAACGTTATTCCACGTCTCACCAATAGAGTCAATCGGGATGCACATCCTTCCTAGGATACTGTACCTTTTTCAATGTTCGCCCGTCAAAATACCCCCTGAACAGTTTATAGATTGGGACAGAACGATAGCAAGATATTTATGGCCAGGTCAAAAGGCCACAATCAAACACCAAACGCTACGTCTAACAAAAGAAAAAGGGGGTATGGGACTCCCCTGTCTACAAGACTACTACCACGCGGCCCAAATGAGACCTTTAGTTTGCCTGCGCTCACAATCACACACGGTGGCACGCAAACAAATGGAAGGAACGACGACAAAGGGAATCCCGACAATCGCCTCGTTGAGTGACAACAAACTACAGGAGGAACGAGAGACACCGGACGACTCTGTGACGGGCAGCTTTTTCAGGTCTTGGCGGGAAATAGTTAAAATTTGTGGATTAAAGAAGATGCCTACAAAAACGAGATGGTGCGCTTACGGTTCAGACTTTACCCCAAATAAAACCGACAATAGATTGAAAATAGGGATCGCAAAAGGTTGAACAACGCACCACTCATTTGTCCATGAAGGACATTTTCAGAGTTTTTCAGATACTTACAAGTGAGACACCATTTGATCAAAAATATTCAAGAGGGATCAGAGAAAGAGGAACCAGGGTTTACAAACAAATTTGTAGCATTAACAAAATTGGGAGTGTGCAAAAAAATTCGATCCAATTTATACAATGCCATACCACTCTCGAAAAAGGAGAATACAGATTAGATAAAAAGGAAATGGGAAGGGCAAATAAGTGTAGAGATTACAGAGGAAAATTGGAAAAAAATATGTAAACTACAATGGCTTTCGACAGGGTCAAACACATGGCGGGAATTCTGCTGGAAAAATGTAACTCGATTTTTTAATCACACCTATACAAAAAAAGATACCGAGGTGGTAGTGATTCGTGTTGGAGGCAGTGTGGGTTCAAGGGACCTAATCACTTTCATGTCTTTTGGGACTGCCCAGCAATAAGGTCATTCTGGGTAGAGATCCATAAACATATCGAAAATGTATTTAATGTCAACATTCCATTGAAATGTGAAGCTCTGTTTTTGGCCAATCTAATGTGCGAGACCTGGCACATAAGAGATAGAAAAAACTGCTCGCCATGTTGTTGGCGGAGAGTGAGAAACGCGTGACGAGGAGATGGTTCAGGGTGGAAACCCCCACCGTAGACGACTGGATTGAAGTTTGGTTCGGGATCCATGTCGTGGAGAAGATTTCATTTTCCCTCAAAGTTGAGAAACATCGGTTTGATAGGATTTGGACAAAATGGATTGAGTATATAAAACCAATCAGGCCAAACTTTACCTGGCATTAAGGTCGCTCTACCGAATAGATCTTTCAAATTATTGTTTCCTTTTTCGGACTTGGAATATGGCGCTTTCCCCAAGACTGTTCTTAATCGTGTAAATAATTAGGGTTCGTACAAGAAGATCTCAGAAAGGCGACAAGAACAGAATGTTAGAAACGGACTCGATACATCTTCTCTTATCTCTGTCAAGAACGGATAGGTTATTGATATATATAAGATGGAAATGTGCCTTTCTAAATACAAAAAGAATTTAAAAGAACCCAAAAAAATTCATATCGGCAAAAGTCGAGCACTAACGTTTCATCACGCCCCTCCACCTTCAAACGAGACCACGGATTATTGGAACGGGGACGCGAAACCGTTAAATATCTTGGGGTTACATTACCGAGAGACTTCGCGGAGCCGTACGGCATCGACCGCGACCCGTCGAATACGACGATCGAAGCCGACTCGCAGAGACGGAACGTTATTCCCTTTCTGAGTTTGAACTCACCGACAGAGACCCCGTACCTTTTCCGACGTCTGCCGGTTCAAATACCTCACAGACGGTTCGTGGAACGGGAGAGGATGACGGCGAGATATTTATGGCAAGGATCGAATTCAAAACGCTACAATTAAAAAAAGAAAAGGGGGGGGACATCCTCGTCTACGGGACTACGATCAGAGGAACCGGTGTTCACAAAATCGTGAGCGTGCAAATCAATTATATAAGACTAGCCGAACTCGCCGCACGTCGCTCGAAGAAAAGAAAAAAAGAGAAAGTGCACGTTTCCGATACGTTACACGTAATAACGACAGGAAAGTTCAAAGGCAGTCGTTTATGAACTCTCCCCGTGCGCCGATCGTCGTACACCGAGCGCCTCTCGTCATTCCCCGTGCGCCGGTCACTCTACGCCGAGCGCCTCTCGTCATCCCCCGCACTCTACCCACGCGCTGATCGCTAGAGTAGGGCCATCGTTCCGAATCGGGTCTGTGTCCCCCTCGGGGGGATTTTTTCGGGGGAAATTTTTTGGGGGGATTTTTGATATCCCTATGACTGTATAGGTCGTTCTGTACATCTCTGCCAAATTTGAAGTTTGTGGAATGTGTGGAACTGCCCGATTTAATCGGGGCCCGTGTTTCAGATCGCTCAGTTGTTCAGAGTGCACAATGGGGAACAACGGTGCCGAGTTTCAATCTCGTAGGCGCTCGGTCAGTGAGAGAGTGAGGGCTTCGGGTCTTATAGGTTTATACGATGCCATACGGCTCTCCAAAGAAGACGATACAGAAGATAGAAAAAGGAAACGGGAAATCAAAGTAGGGATCGCAGAGCAGAAACGGGAAACTAGGACGGTTTTCCACACGGCGGGAATTCGGCTGGAAAAGTGTAACTACATCTTTTATCCCACCTTCACAAAAAAGATGCCGAGGCGGCGGTGGCTCTCGTCGGAGGCGGCGTGGGTTGGAGGGAGTCGATCCCTTTCGTGTTTTTTGGGACCGCCGAGCGACAAGGTCATTCTGGGTAGAGATTTCCCGTCATCGACCATCAGAGTTCAATCGAACTGTCAACGATGACGGTATATTCCAAACAAAAACATCAAACACTCAAAACATCAAAACATCATTATGCACAGCAGAGTTTTCAACCATTTCATACATCATCTTAACCCCTTCCTAAAGGCTGACAATCTCTCCCCATAGAAGATGACCTCCATGATGTATGTGGACTTTCTCAAACGCCACTTCCTGCCACGGTTCCAAAAGAAGAATAAGCGTGAAGAGCGTGTTCATGCCGATGATGCAGCGTCTCACGCCGCAAAGAACACATTGTATCTCTGGCTGCTACGGGCATATAAGGGGACAGACTTATGGTGTGGCCCCCACGCCCCCCTGACCTCAACCCCATCGAGAACCTCTGGAGCATCATCGAAAGGAGGGTCTATGACCGCGGGTGGAGTGTCAATCTAAGCGACGGCTCTGGGAGGAGATTCTGTCCTCGTGCAAAACAGATAGCATCCACGACCTGACCGACTCGATGGACCAGAGAGAGAGAGAGCGAGAGAGAGAAGCTCCTTTAGAACGATGGGTCCTATGTGCAAATGGAACATCACCTAGAATAAAGTTTGGACTTGAAAACTGTTTGAGTTCAGTTTGTAAGAACCTGCTAATGCTCATTATATCACACGGGAAAATTTTTTTGTTCTTTAGAAACATGAAAAGGGAGAAAACTGCATTTTGAGTGTTTTGTTATTCTTCTTTTTTTCAATATACTGTCATCATCGGCAGTCTGTTCAAAAACCTTTCGATTCTACTCCGATAGTCGATGACTGGAAATTTATGAGGCGGCGTTTAGGACTTAAACTATGTTTTCTCTCTCACACGCTACTGCAGATTCACTATAATGTCTCGCATACACACAGTTAGAAGCACCCACACACACACCACTGAAATCGCGCATACACACTATTATAATCGCACGCACAGACACTGGTATAAGCACCCACACACACACCACTGAAATCGCGCATACACACTATTATAATAGCACGCACACACACTGGTATAAGCACGTTCACACACACCACTGAAATCGCACATACACACTATTATAATAGCACGCGCGCGCACACTGGTATAAGCACGCACACACACTGGTATAAGCACACACACACACACACTATTATAAGCACACACACACACACTATTATAAGCACGCACACACACACTGTTATAAGCACGCACATACATCACTGAAATCACGCATACATACTATTATAATGTCTCGCATACACACTGTTATAAACACACATACTATTATAAATTTGAGCAAATACTTTGAAATGTGACTGTATGAGTGAGTGAGTGTGCATGTGTGTGTGTGTGTGAGCGAAAGAGTTTGTGTGTGACAGCGCTACCTGTTACGGAAGAGGCGGGACATAATTTTCAAACTGGCTTGCGCATGCGCAGATCCAGTTTTCATGAGGTTCTTGTTGGAGTGGAGTTTCAAACAACTTATAATTCTGTCATACCACATATTGTTGTAGGCATCAATGACACAACAATACATTTTATTCGGTGCATTTTCAGTCCTTGGGAATATGATGGGAATTATGGGATTGATTTATTTTGCTCTGTAGTAACCTTTCTTGAAGAGCATAATTCATTATTCCCATAATACAATTTTAGTTTTTGAAACATCTGTGTCGAAATTAAAGGGTTACTTTGACAGCCTTTTACTGAATTTAAAATTGTGCATTTTTTCCTTTTTTGGGGGTGAGTGTAAAAATCAATAAATGCCTAATCAATTAGGCTCAAAGTAAATTACAGAACAAAACTACAGATCGAATGGGATCGGGTCAAACGTATTCAAACAAATTCCCACAACCCAAGAGTTTTGACTTATTTTTGATTTTAGACAACAACAGTAAACATTCCGTTACTAAAGTAAGAAATCTACGGTGGCACGGAGGCTTGGCGGTTAGCACGTTCACCTCTCAGCGCTGGGGATTCCCGGTTCGAATCCCAATCTGGGTGCAGTTTCCACGTTCTCCCCGTGTCTGCGTGGGTTTCCTCCGGGTTCTCCGGTTTCCTCCCACTTCACAAAAACATGGACGCGAGGTAAATTGAGTGCTCTAAATTGCCCTCTTTAGTGTGTGTATGAGTGTGTACCCAGCGATGGATTGGCGCCCTGTCCTGGGTGTATCTGACGTTTTCCCCTGGATGAGGGTCCCCCCAACCCTCATAAAGGAATGAGCGGAAGATAATGGATGAATGAATGCATATTAATTCTCTGAGGCACTCATCTGTGGAAACTGGATTACAGGGAGTTCAGTTAAAGTAAATTTTTTAGTAAAGTACCTTTTTTAACAACGTAGCAAATTTTGAAACAAACTGTCATTCCAAACTGGACCAGCTAAGAAAGGTTATTATACAAGTCTCTAAACTTTCAACAAAACTATCCAGTTTGAGAAACTTCATTCACTCCAACAAGAACCTCATGAAAACTGGATCTGCGCATGCGCAATCCGGTCTAAAAATTATGTCCCGCCTCTTCCGTAACAGGTAGCGCTCTCACACACACAAACTCTTTCGCTCACACACACACACACTCACTCTCTCTCTCACACACACACACGCACACTCACTCACATACACTCACATTTAAAAGTTTTTGCTCTAATTTATAATAGTATGCGTGCTTATAACAGTGTGTGTGTGCGTGCTTATAACTGTGTGCGTGCGTGCTTATAACTGTGTGCGTGCTTATAACTGTGTGAGTGCGTGCTTATAACTGTGTGTGCGTGCTTATAACAGTGTGTATGCGTGCTTATAACAGTGTGTGTGTGTGCTTATAACTGTGTGTGGGTGTGCTTTTAACTGTGTGTGCATGCGTGCTTATAACTGAGTCTGTGCATGCTTATAACAGTTTGTATGCGTGCTTATAACAGTGTGTGCGTGCTTATAACAGTGTGTGTGCGTGCTATCATAATAGTATGTATCCGCGATTTCAGTGATGCGTGTGTGTGCATGCTTATTACTGTGTGTATGAATGCTATTATAATAGTGTCTATGAGCGATTTCAGTGGTGTGTGTGTGTGCGTGCTAATAACAGTGTGTATGCGAGACATTATAAAGTCCTAAACGGCGCCTCATACTGGAGAGCAATCTGTCATGATTAAGTAAGAATGACACCACTGGACACTTTAAAAGGAGGCGCTTGGCAACATTGTTTCTCTTCTGTTAACCATGGTTATATCTAAAGAAACACGTGCAGTCATCATTGCACTGCACAAAAATGGCCTAATAGGGAAGAGCATCGCAGCTAGAAAGATTGCACCTCAGTCAACAATCTATCACATCATCAACAACTTTAAGGAGAGAGGTTCCGTTGTTGCCAAAAAGGCTCCAGGGCGCCCAAAAAAGACCAGCAAGCACCAGAACCGTCTCTCAAAAGTGTTTCAGCTGCGGGATCGGGCTACCAGCAGTGCAGAGCTTGCTCAGGAATGGCAGCAGGCAGGTGTGAGTG
>JAOUQT010141910.1:0-18785 GCA_025769995.1 Xyliphius kryptos | reverse complement strand
TCATTCATAGTTTTGATGCCTTTAGTGAGAATCTACAATGTAAATAGTTGTGAAAATACAGAAAACGCATTGAATGACATGGTTTGTCCAAACTCATGGCCTGTACTGTAGATCTACAGACCACTACGATATCAATAACCAATACATACCAATCTTTCTGTAAGAATTTCAACTAATGTGAACATTTGGGGATTGGGAAGATTTTTTTTAAGCAGATAAAACCAAAGCGACTTACATGTTTACCAACTTGGTTGGGGTCAGAACACAGATACAGAACCCTGGAGCAATGAGGGTTAACGGTCTTTCTCAAGGACCCACATTGGTAACTTCAGAGGACCTGGGAAGTAGCGTTTGTGTGGTGGGTGAAGTGACTATGCTCAAGTTTGTGTTATGTTTCCACAGACAGGACATCTGTCGGACCAAAAACAAATGTGACACGTTAGGTAATGTGTGCTTTAGTTCAGTAGTGTGTATATGGAAATATGCAGATGTGTAGATGATTATTAAAGCTGGTTTGATGGCAACCCCTCACACTGCTCTCTGAATCACCAGGTCTGGCGGAGCTGGGCACAGTGTGTGATCCGTACCGGAGCTGCAGCATTAGTGAAGATAACGGCCTCAGTACTGCGTTCACCATCGCTCATGAGCTCGGCCATGTGTAAGTTCTCACTCACACGATTCGGCTGTCCTTCAGATCTCGCTGGATCTTCATTACTCAGTTTGGACGTAAGAACTGGTGTGAACCGTATTCCCTCTTGCACTGACTATGAACATCTCCTGACATTAGGATCCTTATGTGCTGTCTCTGCCAGACCAGACCTCATGTTTTGGTTGCCCCCCCCCTTCACACACTAAGATAATAAGCTGTAACGTCTGGCTGTGTCTGATAAGCATGTGTTCAAGGTTGCCATGATGGTTTGTTAGGTCTGTCAGGTGAGGACATGGAAACTCCACCCAGATTGGGATTCGAACCTCAGCGATGAGAGGCAAACGTGCTAACCACTAAGCCACAGTGCTATCCCAACCCAATACATCCAGAGTGAAACCATTAGAGTTTGTTTATTAGGAAAGAATGTTTGCCCAGAACAGGGTGTTGATCTATCGCTGATCTATCACATACATTCACTCACAACCACTACATATGTCCAATTTAGAGCATTGAACCATTGACCATTCACCTTGAATCAATGTTTTTGGAATGTGGGAGGAAATTCAACCCAGAACGGGATTGGAACCTGGATCCCAAGCACTGAGAGGTGGAAGCGCTAACCACTAAGCCAATGTGCCACCCAATCATAAGAGTTGTGACACCATTATCTAAACATCTCAATACCTTAATTCTTCTAAGATGGGTTTCCTAAATGTTTTAAAATGTGACACTTGGTATTTTTATAGGTTTTGGAATAGATTTAATAGATCCTGCAGTAATGAAGCAATGTTCTGTTATATACTGTACACACCGGCATACATACACAGCTTATAAACGTCCTTACGCCTTTCTCCTAAAGCTGTACAGAACTGTGCGCTCACGTTTCTGTGTGCACTCAGCACATTTCGGAGATGACTGACGGCTGAGAGGCTTAGGTTGGAACATGGGCACCTGCTCAGGTCACTGGCTGCTCTGTAAACGATGCATTTATTTTTCACTGTATGTGTAAGACTGGATTTTGGAATTCCTTTCTTATCCGGTGGAGGGCGGTGACATCACTGGCCCGGGCTGAGCAGAGGATTGGTGCTGCAGGGTGCTATGCTGCACACCTCGCTTCTGCCATCCACTTTGCCATTCTTACCCACTTAGCTCAACACAAACACTCACACACACACACACTGGCTAAGTGGTTAGCATGTTCGCATTTCAGCACTGGGGATCCAGGTTTAAATCCCCCTCTAGGTGGAGTTTCCATGTCCTCCCCATGTCCCCATGGAGGAAAATTGGTAGCTCAGTGGTTTGGGTGTTGGACTATCAATCAGAAGGTTGGTGGTTCAAATCCTAGCTTCACTGAAGTTACCAATGTGGGTCCTTGAGCAAGATCCTTAACCCTCATTGCTCCAGGGTCCTGTATCAACCCTGTGTTCTGACTCCAACCAAGTTGGGGTATTTGTAAGTCGCTTTGGATAAAAGCGTCTGCTAAATGTAAATGTACATAGGTTCACGTTGTGAGTTTGTGCGTGAAGCTCCACCGCTCCTCTGTGGTGTGCCGCTTAGTGCCCACTGTAATGCTAATGAATTACAAAATGACATTATTTCTGAAGTGGAGTGAGCAGAGGATTATTATTTTGAACTGCTGAAAGCATGTATAAATTTACTTTATCACACACACACACACACACAAACACATGGCAATTTAATTACCTATCAAATCCCAGGCTGTGCGCAAGCAGTCTCCAATCACAGCCACGGGAGCTTGGAGCATCCAGACTATTACAGATCTTTTGCCGAATGGATGCTGGCAGGCGGAAGGCATAAGGGCCCACCTGAGATGAGGGCAAGCATGCCCCTGCTACGGACAGTGGTGAATGTGGGAGCAATGTCTGAAAAGGGAAAACACACACGCATATAAACTGCCAATGTCTACTGCAATAAAAAGTTTTTTTCATGATGATGGGCTCATATATAGTAGTAAGAAATATGGACTACCTAAGAAATAATTTTCCCACAAGTTACAGAGTTAAATCTTTGCTGGCTGTAAATTGTTCTCTAACTTCTTTACATATGCTCCTAGCAAATAAAATGTATTTGCATCAATTTGCTACTAATGGAACGGGAATTGCAAACACGGTCACTTTTACTGTACCTCCTGAATGTCAGTGTTTAACTGGAATATCTGTCCCTCTCCCTCCACCTGCCTGACACAGATCTTACAGCTGAGCTGCGACACGGCCAGGCTTCCTCTCTCCAAACTAAAGGTGCAGTGCAGGGGACGCTGACTGCCATTCCAAATATGGTAGAATGGAATCTCCTAAAACAGAAGCCATGACAGATCAATCATCATGAATATCTTAAAATTTAGACCAATAAACAATATTTTAGATATCTAAGAAATAACATTTGTCTAAGGGAGAAAAACACAAATGTCACCTTTACATGAATATAGATTTTACTAACTGATCCACAGATCAGCATTCACTCCATTTACTGGATTTAACATAAAATGAAATGCAGATAAACAAGTTAAAACTTCTGTAAACTAACAACTGTAAGGTCTACACAGTGTGTTACATTTCAAACAGAGCAAATATTTACACATATATACATATAGGTCTAGTTCATAAACTTTAGTTCTTAGTACATAAAGAAAAAACATGTCCTCTATGATTTAAAATAATAAGGCTAGTTATATTGGAACTGGTTGCGAGGCATGCTATTTTCTAGTAATAACATGTAAATTCTTTCAGTTTGTGCTATTTAGCAATTTTAAAACAGCATTTGTTCATTATTATTGTTGAAATATGAAATAAAATATTACACTGTATAAGTAAAATTGAGACATTATTAAGGGATGTGTTGACAAACCACTTCTTAAAGTGTGCTTAGTAAAGACAGAGTGTGATTTTGTATTTATTTCAAATATTTCAGATAAAGGCTGGGGATGGAGAGCGGTGTATTTAGGTGTTTTATTTAGTTCCACTGCCACAGCTGTGCCAAGCATTTTGAATTCAAAGATTCAAGGAGACTTTCATTTATTCATTCATTATCTTCCGCTTATTCCTTTATGAGGGTTGCGGGCGCTGGGCAGATACACCCAGGACAGGGCGCTAAATGGGCATGTGCATGAGATGAAAATACCAGTTTCCCAGTAGAGGCAAGATAATTTATATGAACAATTTGTGGCAAGTTTGCTCGCAAAATGGCAGGAAAAAATGCACCATGAAGGGGAGTTTATTACAAATGGCAAAAAACTAAATTCCAATAAAAAAGCCAAAAACAAGCCAGATTTGAAGAGGATTATTCAAGGCAAGAAATTCCAGAAGGGCAACCAAGCAGCTGAGATGGATGAACTGAGAGTTTGTCTGTTAGACATTGCAAACAATGTTCATTTTGAAAATGACTGGCCTGTGGTCTTAGTAGTTCAGGAGTCCATTTCTGTCATTATCATGTTGGTGTGTGACATTTACAATAAATCTGGCAGAGCAGAGGTGTGTGTGTAAGAGAAAGGGATGGATGACGTTCATGTGTGCCCATCTGTATGATGTGGCTCTTTGCAGCAATAGAGTAAAAATGTGGTTCTTGGTTAGCCACCCCTGATATAGTCTATAGGACACTGTCGACGGTCAGTCAGCCTCCCAACCACCACAGACATCTACACCTCCAGAAGCAGGAACAGGGCCTCCTGCATCATGAACTACCCCACTCACTCAGCACACCCACTTTTTGTCCCGTTCCCCTCAGCCAGGAGACCGTGGAGCATTAAACGCAGAACAACCAGACTGAGAAACGGCTTCATACCAGATGCAGGAAGACTCATAAACTCCACGTAACAACATACCCACCTCATGGACACTTCCCACTAAGACACGTTTCTTCACTGGTCACATTTTTCACATATATATTCTTGAGCTGCTAATGTT
This sequence comes from Xyliphius kryptos, assembly GCA_025769995.1. Classification (NCBI taxonomy): domain Eukaryota; kingdom Metazoa; phylum Chordata; class Actinopteri; order Siluriformes; family Aspredinidae; genus Xyliphius; species Xyliphius kryptos. The sequence goes on along the minus strand of JAOUQT010141910.1, from coordinate 14,216 downwards.
TAACTTTTATTTTAAGAATTGTATATGTTACACTTTAAATTGATGCTAAATTTATATAATACAATCTTTCTTAAGATTAAAATGTTTCTTTCGATACAATTTGTTTTAGGGTGATGCTGGGTCTGTTTGTTTTCATTCATGTCCCACATGTGATGCAAATAAAAATAAAGTTTTCTTAAATCCTCAAAGGCACTCAAGATTTGTAAGAATGTCTCAACAAAAGAATATACATGTCTTTAAAATAGATGGAAGTAAGTAGGACTATCCTCTCACAGCAAGAAGAAGCTGATCTTAGGTTCTGTTTGTAGTTAACATGTTCTCCCTGAGAGTACGTAGGTACTCAGGTAAATTAAAAGCCGTTTTGCCAGATTGGATCATGATCAGGTTTGCTTATACGATTGTGTAGCTGGTTTCCTTAACTACTGACTTGTGTAAAAGCTGTTGCTTAATGTTAATGTGTGTGTGAATGTGTCTGTGTTTCCAGCCTGTGATGCACCTGTGTCCTATGCAAAATGTTTTCCCAATTCTTCTCTGGTGAGTGGCAGTTACCAGGGCAATGCTAACTTTTGACCTGGTTACCTAGAAACCATCAACGGAATATTAAAGGAAATATTAGTGTATTCATAAAAAACCTTTTGAGATAAAGTTTAAAGTCTGCAATAATATCTTTTGTTGTGGAAATAAATAAACTCAGTATTATTTTTGATGAACAGTGGTTTTCACTTTCGTCATTCAAGGCAAGACACGGGGCCAGATTCTTGCTAGCATATCATGTTCATGTACAATCATCAGCTGTATACTTATTTGAACCTACATATGAAAGGTTTGTCAAAACTCCCAGCTGTATAAATGTAAACCCAGTACCTTCCTGAAAGCTTTCAGACCTTCAGCTAAAAAAAAGATGCACAAAATGTGCCAAGGTGATTCTTTACCAACAGCGGTGCATGCTTACTGTGCAGAAAACCCTCTCAGCAGTCTCACTTACCTGATATTTTGCGAGCAGTTTGCTTCGCCAGTGAGCATGTGAAATGTCGTGGATTGATAATCGTAGGTTGTGGCAACTGTCTTTAAAGAGGAGGAATTTAGGTTCCTCCAGTAATACTCCACCAAGACTTCGCTCCACCTCTAACACTTCCTGTAAGAAAATGTAAATATAAATAATGTCCATACTGATTTTGCTTTCTGTTTTATTCCAGAAATCCCTAAAAGCCTAACCTTCAATGCATATGGCGTGTCTTGTATGCAGTAGATTCTCAGACTGTAGTCCAAAGACAGACAAGGAGCTCGGGGTGCAAACAGAGCGAGCTGAAGCCTCTTACATGCAGGCTGGGGGGGGACCGACTGACCCACCAGACCATATGTACCCAAGTGTTCAATTAGAACATAGCAGCTTTGTTCCTCCACTTGTAAGTAGCATGGCGATGTCAGACTCTCCTCTCCCACAGTCAGCACCTCCTAGTGACAGCAATGAAACACAGGATGTTATGCAGCTCTGCTTTAATAAGGTCAGTGCTACGTTTTGTTTCGTTCATTTTATTTATGGGCCACATCCCAGACCTACCTCCCATACACCCTGGTTGGTCTGAGTTTTAAGAGTAAGGCTCCAATCGGGGGGTTCAAGCTGGGCACAGTGGGGTAAAGTGAGGATGACTGGGCGGCCTAATAGCATGCCTGAAGGCCCACAGCTCACCACAGGGCTCAGCACCGTTTGACCGCCTTCTGAGGGCAAACTGACAGAGAACATAAAACATATATATATATATTTATACACACATACACACACACACACCTCCATTATACACCTCCATTTGCCCGTTTTATCTCTTCTACTTCCCATTTAGATGTACGGAGTACATTACAGACTGTGGTCCATCTGTTCCTCTGTAAACTTTGTTTGTCCCTGTCTCACATTGTTCTGATAAATGTTACCGACCATCACTTAGCGAAATTATTTAAGTGGTGGATGATCCTCTGTACTATAGTGATACTGATGTAGTGGTGGTGTGGTAATGTGACTACAGTTTTTCAAACCCTCAATGAAATTGCTAGATTGGGAAATAGTCCACTAACCAAAAATCATCCAGCCACCAGCATCTTTTAGTAGTGTCATGTAAACAGTGATGAGGATTACAGTATGACTACAAAGTGTGCAGTTATCCTCCTATAGGTTCGCTGGTTTCCTACCACAGTCCAAAAACAAGGATTTAAGGTAAATTGACTGCTCCAAATTGCCCCTATACAAAGTGTGTCCTTTTGTCTATGTGTAATTGAGTAAGTTTGAGTCCAGTGATAGATAGACGGCATGTACCGGCTGTAGCTGCCCAGTGCCTGAATGAAACGTGCTTTTCTGGATTTACACAGGGAACGCATCCCCCCACCTCCATGTAGTATTAGGCGAAAGATATATGGGATGCCATGTTTAAAGTAAAAACAAAAATCACTGCATTTATGATGGGAAACAAGCATGTTTTTTAAACAGGGTGATGGTAGTATTGTGAATATGGTCTAGAGAACGGCATCTGGTGCAAATTTGATGACTGGCCATCCTCTGTGAGATTAATTATTGTATGTTAGTGCAAATTCTCAGGTATATCTGCTAATTTTGAAGGAAGGTGTAGATATCTGTCCATGGTGAGTCATGCACCGTCTCCAGCACACAAGTCATTCCTAAAGAATTAAGTTAGTGTTTTGGAGCAGCCAAGTTAAACCTTAATGCAATAGAACTGCTGTGGAGTAACCTGTCACAATTAGTTAATTTAAGCAAACCCACCAACATCCCAGAGTTGAAGCAGGTCTCTTAGGGAGAATGTGACAAATTTCCTCCAAACTGATGTCAATGACAGATCTAAAGAGTCATATGTAATGTTCAGCCGAAGCTATAAGTAGCATTAAATATTAAAAATAAAGGTTTATATACTTTTGCCTCTGATATATGTTACAGAATTATTTACCCCATAAGTAAATGAAGTATAAAAATGTGTTTTATTTGTGTAACTCGGCTCTATGGGGGGGGGGATGTTTTTGTTTTTAATTCTTCATAAATATTAAGTATGAAGGATTCAGAACGATGCAGTCTATTACATCAGTAACTAAATAGTAACTGCATTCATTTTCATTTACATTTTAATTATTTAAGCTGAAATCCGTATGACAAGCTGCCCATAGCGAGAACTCACTAACTCAGCTTTACAGAAGAACTTAATGAGATACTCTAAAACAGAAACTGTGCATCAGCTGAAAAGTGAATCAAAAACCCAAACGATTTTCATTTCACATTCAGCTTTTCTCCACTTCCTGGGGCGTGAAAAGCTGTCACTTAGGAGACAGTGTTTCTGCAGTTCAAAAGTGCCCTGCAATGGGTATTTTGAAAATTAAGCTGTCGTCAGTGGCAACAAGTAAAGGTGCTAATAACAGCTAAATAAAAGCCATGACTGTGACAACATACAGAGCGAGAGTAATGACACTGGGAATAAACTGCCATACTACAAATATGTGAACTTGGCTATCTTACGTAGTCTTTTCCCATTTGTTGATGATGAGGTACATCTCATAAAACTTCCCCTGAGGAATTGTTCCAGGTGGAACCAGCAGGCTCACACCTAGAACGGAGATCAGAAAAGATCTTAGCGTGACCATTTTAGAGTTTGAAAGCCACTTGTAAAATTTCAACGACATATTAAACTTAGAATGATCATGACTAACCCGTGTTGGGAATCGTAAGGCGGCCACCAAGGCTACCCAGTGTGGCACTTGCACTGTGGCCTGGGTCAGCGCGCAGCGTGTGTGTTTGATGCGCTCCACTGCCCATTGTCTTCAAGCTCATGATGTCTTCCTCAGCAGACAAAAAGCCAGCAGGCAGCTCCAAAGATGACATTGTGGAGGAGTCGTACACCTTAATCTTGAGGCTGGGAATAGTGTCCAACAGGGGTGAGTTGGTCATTGGGATCTTGTGCTGCGATTCTAATGAGCTCTGCTGCAGGGCGGAGAAGATCGGACTACGGTACAGTCCGGCACTCGCTGTGAGGTCGGGGGGAGCTGAGGAGTGCTGCATATGTGGGTTATCTAATGAAGAGGAGCGGAAAACACAGAGAAGAGCATTTTATTAGACGATGGAGGAGACATAAGAGGATTTCCAACGTGATTAAAAACTTATGGCAGCTGCTGCCTAAAAAATTAAATCTTTAAAGAGGAAAGGTTTGGTAAGAGTGCTCCTATAGAGGTGTTGGGGTGATTAAATAAGTTTACAAAGAACCAGTGATGGCAAAGCAAAGAGGATTAAAACCTTAAGCTATGGTTTTAAAAAAGCAGCAGTTTATACTGACTTTTACTGAGGATCAAAAAGAGAATGAGGAATGAAAGCAAATGGAGAGACAGGCTCTTACCCTGCCTTGGGGGTTTGTAGTTGCCAGAGTGGAAAGTGGCAGCAAGGGCTGACGAAGAGTCAGTAATGTCTCCATGGAGATGTTGGCAGCTGCGGCGGTACACCAAAATGCCCACACAGAGTACAATGATCACACACAGCAACAGAGCCCCCACTAGGCTTGCGTATATAGCAACTCCTGCTCCAGAGTCCAACACTAAAACACACGCACACACACGAACACACAAGGTCAGGCCTGTGAAGTGTCTTGTCATTAATTGACATAATGTTGTTAGTTTAAGATTCAAATGAAATTTTATTAAAAAGAATAAAAATACGTTTTCAAATTATTTTCTTGTTAATAATCACTATTAGAAAACTGGTAATTCCGTTCCTTAAATCTGATTGGCTGAGCCGTTTGTCCAGCCGTGACATTATTGACAATAATGCAGTGTGTCTGACCACTTTGCATTTGTATCAATGTGTGATATACAATAAAAAAACATCTGGAAAATTATGTAAACACTGCGTTCTGTAATTTGTTCACCAGATGTGGTATTTAATTGTAAGAGAAACCGGAAACCTGTTACTCAGCGATCAGCGTTCACTTTAAAAACAGTACCCAAAAAAAAAAAATAAATAAACAAACAAATGCAATTCTGATAAGACACTCAAGGTTGTGCATTATTGTAAATAAATCACGGGATAGAGGGATAGCTGTACTCCACTTTGCGTCGTGCCTAACAACACCTTTTTCCCATGATTTATTCACAACAATGTACACACTCTCGTGCCTTATTGCTTTATTAATAACTTTAAAAAGCTTTAAAAGTATTGAAAAATGCACAGTGAGCATGCAAAAGTGCTCAAATTGCTAAATATTATTCCGCTTGTGAAACAGCAACTACAGAAATCAATTATTTGACACAAAATCAGTACTTACATGTCTTATTTTTTGTTATAAAAGCACAGCAGAAACATAGAATCCATAACGTCGTACATAGCAATGATCTAATCAAATGAAACAACAGATCACTGAACATGATCGACCAGTCGGAATGAATTATTCAACAAAGCCGTGATATATTAAAGGTTAAGTTTCCCAAAAAAAATTCCCCATCTACCAAATATAGAACACACTGTATTATGTGATAGATTTTTCAAAAAACTCTCGAGCCCATGTGACTATGTTCATCACTGTGGAATGACAGACTCTCAAACAATACTACCTGAGTATTTGATGGTCATACAACATCAAGCAACAGTCCCCACTCTGTCTTTATGAACCTGGATTTCTAGACACCTTGGAATTTTTCTGCAAATTTGCTCTACGCTCAGGGTCTCACATTTCTTTAAACTCCTTCCTCACGCCTTTGGTGTTCAACTACACCACTGCCACAATTTTATGTTCTTGAGCACTTTTGGGTGTAACTTGTGTATTTCAAGCTGATAATAAGGAAAAAAAACCCTAATTACTTTTTATTTTTATTTGCGAATCATGAGAAAGAGTCACAAATCATAAATCCTGTTGGTTGAGAAAACTAAACGTTAAACGTTTAAATGTGAATCCTTCGAGAAAAGTGTTACTGAACATTTTTTTTATTAGTGCCCCTTTACTGGCTTCTGAAATGTGTTGCAACTATTTTAACCATGTAGTTTTTAAACAAGTGTCATTAAGTTTATTACTGAAATTACAGAATTATTTTTTTCTGTCAAATAAGAGTATAAAGGAATGAACAGAATTTAATTATTTTTGGATGTTTAAAAGTTACTCAGAAAAGAAAAAAAAAAACAGCTGGAACTATTCCATTATTCCATCAACTATAGTGACCTATGAGAATAAAATAGGAATTGTAAATGTTAAAAAAGTATTAAGGAAATGGATATTAGTAAGACTCTAAGGATAGAAGCAAGAGGGCAAAAGGGATCATGGGTCCAGACAAAAGCAAAGCCGACTCCTGTCAAAACGTGTTCTTTTTAAGCACAACAGTGGCAAATTAAGTGCATTAGTTTTCAGCTTTCCTAGTAACCAGTGTCAGATTGAGCTCTGCATATTAGCATCACTGCAGCTGTAAGCCACACTGCTGATGGCACAGGGTCCGACACGCATGCTTATTAACTCCTGCATGTCTCCAAGCACTACTCAATTTTTGAACCAAGCTGGCATATGCATTATATATTAGTCTCCAAGTATGTACATATTTATTTTTAATGCATCAGTCTCCATTGGAGAGTGATGCAGCCTCCAGTAATGTGCTGATATTACAAAACAGATTCAATTTCAGTCAAATGTTTTGGTAATTACTTTACCCATTCACTACAAGGAAAAGTCTTATTATTGCCATTACTCTTTTGGAGTTCATTAGGCAAGCAACATTTAAAAGTGGTTAATGGGACCGCAGTTAATGTTTATTTTATGACCAAATCCTCCTCAGCCACAAAAAGGTGCTTTTTCTTGTCTCCACACTATAGACTGCATTTGAAAGGCTGCATGGCTTTTACTGTAAAGGCTTATTCAAGATTTATTTATTCCTGCTGTTACACTTGTATGAGCTTCCCCCACGTTCAAAAAGCTGTGAAATTGATATTTTTGACCTTTTCAAATCCTGGAATCACATTATTGCTTGAAATATTCTTCACACTACAGTAAAATCATGGAACACAAGCCAACATTATAAGATTACATACAGAATAAGGTAGAAAGGGCAGCGTGAGAGCCATATTGGACATGACATGGGGGCAGTAGGTGCACAGAGATACAATATTGGACACACAACCATGTAGCCACACATACATCCACAAGAGAAAAGGGAAAGTGACAGAGGGAGAGAGTGAATAATGAACAAAAAAATACATGAAAATGAAAATGTAAACTTACAGGGGGTTGCATGTTCAACAGAAACCCTTTTATCTGTTCCAGGGAGTAAAAAAGAAAAATGAAAGATGAACATAAAAATGGATGAATCTGACATGCAATTAAAAAAAAAAATGATGACCTTAATGACAAGTAAACAATGTGAATGAATTAGATATTAAAATGTGTTTAGTGAATATGTGATCAAAGGCAGTCTAAACAGAGCTGAGTAAGCTGAAATCAAAGTGAAACATGTGTAAACTGCTTCTGCAGTAGGTGTAGATATCAGTAAAGGAGTATGTGAGCTGCATTATTAATGACTAGGCCTCAATCAGAAATTAAACCTCCCACCAGCTTACACATACAAGGTTTTCTCATGCTTTCACTCCGGCTGTGCAGCGGGTTTGTATGTAGGGCTAGTGTATCGGCCGATCAACTTCAAATAACAAGATAATTCTGCTTCATTTCCATTTCATTTCACTTCTGTCTATTCACACACCATGCTAATTTATACATTATTCATTTATTCGTTTAACTTTGCAAACTGTGTCACGCTAGAGGCAAAGAGCTTTTAAAAGAAATTCTGGCTGCAAAGTAAGAACTGAACTCAAGTACATTTTTATAATTAAATTCCACTACATTACAGGAGAAAACACTGCCTTTTAACTCCACTCAAATCATATTTCACATATGATCTAAAACATAAATTTTAATAATTAATAATACAACTAATACAATTTCATCTGAAAATAAAAATTAACTCAATCCACTGATTTCCAATCATTTGGGATCTCACAAAAAGCAAACGATGTCTATTGGTTGTTGGTTAGTCGTTGATATTCCTTACATAGGTTTATTTTATATATATATATAATTAATTAAATTATTATTTTTTTTTTATATATAAACTTTAGTAGGGCGGCACAGTGACTTAGTGGTTAGCCCGTTTCCATGTTCGCCCCGTGTCTGTGTGGGTTTCCACCAGGTTCTCCAGTTTCCTCCCACATCCCAAAAACATGAAGGTAAATTGAGTGCTCTAAATTGCCCTGTTTAGTGTGTGTTATGTTCTCCCCTGGATGGGCATGGGGATGCCCCCCCCCTGCAACGCTGAGAGGCGAACGTGCTGACCACTAAGCCACCATGCCGCCCAACATATAACATACACTGTTATATTCAAATAATTGTTCAAATAATACAAGAATATCAATTGTGAATTGTTGAAACTAATAAACTTCAAATAACATTGGTTTCTTCCTGGAAGAAAGTAAAGGACCTGAACTATTTGTCCAACACAGTCTAGAAGAGAAATAGGGTGCCATTTCTATAAGAACATGTCCACGTGTACATTTTGTAAACTAATGCAAACATCATACAAAGTACTGAACATGAGCTTTGACCCATGAAGCTGTGCATTAGTCACTACACCAATCATCATCAATTCTCTGAATTTTTGCATTAGCATGACATCACCTATTTATCTGAATACAGCTATAATCTCAAAAACTCATCTTTTATAAAATGCAAATCTTTCTGCTTACTCTGTCAGTAGCAGTCAGTTTTATGGACACACCCCACCTTATAGCGCCATTGTTTTTTTCTTTACTCATCATATAGATGGACTTTTTACAACTACAGACTGTAGTACCTCTGTCTTCTGTTTTTGTTAGACCCTTGTTGGTTCTCTGTTCTCTGTTGGTCAGGACCATCACAGAACAGGTATACTTTGGGTGGTGTATTATTTATTGACAGTTCTGCAGTGACACTGATGCGATGAGGGGTTTTTAGTGCAGCAGTGCTGCTGTAGTTTCATTTAAACACCTCAGTGACACTGCTGGGATAGGAATAATGCACCACCCAAATAACATGTGCTCTGTGGTGGTACTATTGGGGTCTTGACAGTTAAAGAATAACGAAAAGTTATGTAGTCCATGTGGTCCTGTAGTCCAAACTCCACCCAGATTGGGATTTGAACCGGGAATCCCCAGCGCTGAGGCGAATGTGCTAACCACTAAGCCGCCGTGCCTCCCTACATCTAAATTAGATTTTGTTAATTACTTGTTGTTGTTTGTTTAAAAAAAATGTGTGTTAAATCCTCAACAGATAAATTGATTTGGTTTTGTCTTTCTGGTATAAATGGTTCTCTCTGAAAATGAAAGTGCTCAAAGGTCTTCACAATAACATCCTGGCAAGATAACACATCACGTATTCCAATAGAAATTGCAACGTATCACGTATTCCAAAACAATAGCAATCAAATAAAAAATGAATACACTGTGTTCCAAATTATTATGCAAAAATATTTTTTTTAGATTTTCCAAAATGACCTTTATGAATTGCAGTCATTGTAATTTTTCAGGCATCAACTATTAGAGTACAACTGAAAGGTTTCTGAACAAACTGCCAATGATAACATTACATAAAAAAAAAAAAACTACTCAAAACGCATGTTCCAAATTATTATGCACAGCAGAGTTTTCAACCTGAACAAAAAAATGACCTCCATAATGTATGTGGAGTTTCTCAAACAGCACTTCCTGCCATAGTTCAAGAAGGAGAAGCATGCATTCCGCAGCAAGATCATTTTCATGCAGATAATGCAGCGTCTCAGCCAGCGTCACATCTGCATCTCTGGCTGCTATGGGCATAAAAGGGGACAAACGTATGGTGTGACCCCCATGCTTCCCGTGACCTCAACCCCATTGAGAACCTCTGGAGCATCATCAAAAGGAGGGTCTATGATGGCTGGACGCAGTTCACATCTAAGCAACAGCTCTGGGAGGGGATTCTGTCCTCCTGCTAAACAATTGAAGCAGATAGCATCCAAAACCTGACAAATTCAAAGGACCAAAGAGCAAATGTAACATCACCTAGAATAAAGTATTGACCTGAAAACGGTTTGATTTCAGTTTTTAATAACTTGCTACTGCTTATAATATCACAAATTAACATTTTTTGGTTCTTTATAAAAATGAATTATTGTCCAGAATAATTTGAAACATGCATTTTAAGTGTTTTTTTTTTTTTTTAAGTATACTGTTATAATTGAAAGCTATTTGTTTGTTCACATACCTTTTAATTGTACTTTAATAGTTGATGACTGGAAAATTACAATGACTGCAATTCATATAAGTAATTTTGGAAAATCTGATGATAAATTCAGGTAAAGATGAAGTGTATGTTACCAAAGACGACGAGTGTAGCAGTGCTGCTGCGTCGCTTCGCGACTACATTCCGTGCCACACACGTATAGTTGGCAGTATCAGATAAGCGAGCCTGCTTGATGATGAGGTCATTTTCAACAGTAATTAAAAAGTTGGAATCCTGCGCTGGGTCAATAAGGTCCTCATTTTTTAGCCATTCCACCTGTGGAATTAGAGGTATAAAATCATCTACATTGACCTCCATATGAACATAGAACATCTGAGATGATTTTCTTTAGTAACTTGAAATTAAATTCTATACAAAAAAGTATAACAGAAATAACATACAGTCAGCATTTTTAAACATAAAGAAAAGTGAAAAGGTGTATACCTAATATGTTATGGCAATGTATTGGGAAGGTTTATTTTTCATTTTGGCCCGGTCAATAAATCAAATGCACTGAAGTTCTAATTTATTATCAATTGTAGACATATATTGTGTCTTCAAGGGAAAGTGTATACATGTGCTATTTTATTAAATGTATAGTCTGAGTTTTTCTCCTATTCAAAAGTACCCTGGATACTCACTGCAAAGATATATTATTGAAGACTATCTAAGAAATGAGTTATTACAGACAGTTTGAAAAGCTAGGCATCCATGAACATTCGACAGGCAGCATGTAATTGAGTTTACTTCTGTTCAGGTTGGCTACATTAATTCAACATTGAGCCTCAGGTATTTCAAACAAACTGAAGAAAGGTTTCAGCATTACATTGAAATACATTGTTTGGAGCTGAGAATAGCTCACCCAGCAGAATAAAGAGAGCCGGGAACGCTGGTAGAATCCGAATGAGAAAAAAGTAGGAGAAATTAAGCTTATGTACCTCAGCGGGTGGAATGCCCTCTGGTGGGCGGCACTGAAGCAATACCTCCTGTTCAAGACGAACCTCCCTGCCAAGTGGCTCTTGTTCAAAGTTCTTCCTGAGGTCTACAGAGAATGCAGATTAAAAGACATTTGTTTAACACAAAAAGCCATGAATTACCTAAAACATTCTCGGTTTGTGTTTAGCGTTAAGTTATTAATAATCCGAATGTTGATAGTCTCACTACATCCTTACAAGCGATGCGGACATATGCACGCCGGCTTTTGGTGGTACCCGCCGAGCTCCAGGCAACACACTGGCACCAGTAATCCTCCAGACCAAACAGCTCCTCAACCTGAATCCTGGACACTGAGATATCGACCTCACGTACCACCAACCCTAAACACCCAGACACACACACAAAAAAAATCAAAGCAATTCAATAATACACATAAGCTTAGACATCTCCATGTGTATCATGACATTATTTTACAGATGCTCTGAAAAGTCCACTATAGACCCCAAATGTTTAAATCATAAATTCATTTACTAAGTGGTATGTACTGCATGATAACAGACCTTTACTATGAAGCAGGCCATGTGCATATGAGCTTTAAGTACCTGTGACCTGGTCGAGACTCTCCTTGGTTACGTGGTCATTTTGGTTGACCCACTCTCCGTTGCATTTAAAGTAAATCTGAGTGGCGGGAGCGGCTTTGCAGGTCAGTTTAACCGGTCTGTTCTTTACAATGAAGGTATCTTCTGGCTCACTCTGAAATTCCGGCAGAGGCTCAGCTGGTGCTGACGGGAAGGAGTCTGGCAGAACTTCACTGTAGTCACTTCCATCTACACACATATAGAAAAAGAACATCACAGTGGTGGGTAAGATGGGAAGTAAGAAAATGCCAAACTTCCCTGCTGTTACTGCTGGGTTCTTAACACACAGCTGTATAAAATCAGCATTCACATTCTTCCTGTTGCTTGACTTGTAAACGTAAAAATACTCTCAAGTACAAATGAAACACAATTAAGATTTTTTTTTTGCTTTCAACACAATTAATTATGTAGTTTTTGTTCCATTGTTGTCATGTTAATAATATAAATCTCAGAACTTTAAGCTGCAAGCTGCTAAACTAAAACCCAAAACATTAACCGCAATTCCAAATATGAAATAAAATCATAAAAACGGAAAGCTGCAATATTTGCAAATCCATCCCGATCTCTATATATTAGTACAAAAAAAATCTATTATTAGAAAGGTTACCTCAAATCTATTTAGGTCAACGTTATTAAAAGAGGCAAGTGATTTTCCATATACAAATCTACAAAGATTAATGTCTTTTATGGATTTAATTTAAAACACAAATATCAATAGAAAACATATAGCTGAAAATGAATTATTGCAAATAACACGACATTAAAAGGTGTTGGCGAAATTGTGTACGCCAGTGCTGGTTGTCTGTGACATTTTTAATGTAGAGTGGCGTCAGAGTTCCAGCTATCTCGGCTTCAGCGTCCCTGGGGAGTGGGAAAAGGCGCTGAGCAGAGGGCTACACGCTGACCTTCCAATGAAAGGCTTAGTGATCACACATTATCCCCTGACATTTCCCCAGCGACGCATCCCTCACAGTGGTGCTGCTCATCCAGGGTGCCATGTATGGCAGAGCTACAACACACTATGTTCTGTCACCTTAAGCACCACCATGGTCTTAACCTTTAGACTTTAACTGCTCACACGCACACACGCACACTTTCTCTTTTTTGTATCACTCACTATATTTTTCATTCTCACCCATCTTCTTTCTTTTTAGCTACTTATTAGTGTAAATTGAAAAATATTGCTATATATCCCATATTTGTACAAGAATTAGTTTAATTTATTCTGCGGAAACAATTTTCCCCCCACATTTGTGATTATTATACACTAATTTCTAATGTAATATATATCATGCACTTCTGTAGCAGCTCAAAAACCAACCAAGCAAGTCTCTGTAGAATGAGATAATTAATACATGAATACAACAAGTTACTCAGTAAAATCTACGATACACAATACATAGTTTTATGCAAAGACTAATATTCTAAGAGAAACGAAGTTAAGCTTTCATTTCGAATTCAAGTGGTTCAAAATATTGGAATGAAACATTTTCCAGGAACAAGGTGCTACACCAACTGTAAACCACACAAACTCAACATAAAGTGCATGTGTGCAATAGCTCGCACAAAACAAGATTTACAATGAATACAAGAACAATATACAGGACAATAAATATTCAAGGAAAGGGAACAGTGCAGTTGGCTCATTTAATTATTTACTGAATTAAACATTTTGGTCAAACAACATTTCATATTCTGTTTTACATTTTCCCCAATAGGTTAACTTGTACTAATAAAGACATTTATGATAAACATTTATGACTGTTACTTAGAGAAAACGGGTAGCCGTTCTGCCTCCCGGAAAACCGAACATGTCCTTAAACAGTGGAGTGTGTAAGTCTAACTCTAATGCATAGTGTACAGCTATAAAATGACACAGAACAGGAGCTTCGTGAACTAAGTAGAATTAATTTTAGTTTAATTTGGAGTGCTGCAAATGCAATGTATTTTGGAGTTATGCAAAAAGTTATATGGGAAGGATTTACGATGCACCATATGAGGGATCTTGTACAGAACTTTGACCTCATTCCCAATAATAACATAAAATACGGACTGCAAGCCGGCAACTAATGCTCCTGAGAAAGAATGAAATACCACCAACTCTGTTATACTGCTTTTCTCTAACATCACCATATTATACTGCTTTCCCTTGTGACTGGAGGCTGTTGTAGCAGTACACAGAGAGCTACGAGCTCTTATTGGCTATAATTTTGGAATTAAATGTTCAACCCACACATACATTTATGAGGCTTGGATGGTCACTATTCAGCTATTAAACTGAACTTCTTAACAGCATGAACGATCTTATGCAAACGTCTGTCCATGTTGAACTATTAGCTTA
>JAOUQT010141809.1:0-18785 GCA_025769995.1 Xyliphius kryptos | reverse complement strand
AGGTTTAGTCTGTTACAATTTGAATGGGGGGGGGGGGGGCTGTGTTCATTCGGAGTTCAAACCTCGGCTGCAGGAAAAGGTTCAGTCGACAGTAAATTTACGAAATACTTGAGAGTCACGTGTTTTACGGGTGATTTTACAAACTTCGTAAGTTACTACGACAACTTTTAAATTAAAAATAGTTTTAGATCCAATGTTTCACACCCTGAGCAATAATACCATCCATGTCCTCGAGCTCAGACAACAAACAATACAACTAAAAAACGCATTTGTTCAGAGAAAATGCTAATTATAACAACAGGAAACAAAATCAAAACGACACAGTTCTATTTTCCGTGCGCTTGGCTTTAAATAAACACATGACGTTAATCATATTGTATGAATCTTTTTTGGGACCTAAAGCTCCTAATAAAACCAAAACTCTGATATTCAAATGTGTGTGTACGGGTTTTTCGTTGTAGATGCAGCAGTTCAAAGTTCAAAAGTCAAACTTGGTAGGTTCTCTGCTCATCTCGGTTTTATTACCGCTCTTCACTCAGCTGATTCCACTAATGAGTTAATTAAGGAACCATGTTGGAGCTGAGCGGGACAGGAAGCGCTCCAGTGCTGGGAACAATGGGCCTCCGATGGAAATCACTGCTCTGTGGAACCTTTTAATGGATGTTTGTGTTCTTGTGTTGGAGACGTTCTGAAGGAAATCACTGCGGCACCATCGAAATGAAATACATCTTTGCCAAAATGGTTCCTTAAAGTGGAACAATAAACAAAAACGAAGATATTTTAGAGTTAAATTAGACATTATAACAAACTATATGTTTTGAACAAGTTCGAATTAAAATTCAGAATCCTTAACTTTAACGAACTGGTAATATATTTACACAGTAACGTTCATTTGTGGCGCTGTTTAAATGACCGAGTCATATTTAATAACTTTGACTCTTGATTAGCAGTTTAAAGAACACAAATGTAGTGAATGATTTTTGTTTTTTGCCTGGGACTGGTTTTGGGTCAGAACACAGAGTTGATGCAGCTCCCAATAAGGGTTAAAAGTCTTGTTTAAGGACCCACAGTGGATCTGGGATTTGAACCGACACCTAGCTAGCACGCCCTGGTTATTGGGACACACCTTTCATTCAGTTTTTAAAAAACGAATTGTGAACAACTATGCTTTCAGCTTTGTGGGAACAGTTTAGGGAAGGCCATTTTTTATTTCTTCATGACTATGTCTCAGTGCAGACGTGGCTGGGTGAGTTTGGTGTGGAAGAGCTTCTGACCCAGTGTGCTGACATCAACACCTTTGGGATGAACTTGAGGCAGGTCCAACATCAGAGTCCAACCTTAAAAACTGTCGTTTGATAAATGGACAAAAGTTACCGCAGACACACTTTATGGAACGTCAAGCTTAACGCTGAAACAAAGAGAGACCAGCTGGTGTAGGTGCAATGTCTTGTTACTTTTGTTCATGTGTTTTTTGTCCTCCATGAATCTAAACCATTTCTGAATGTAATTCAGGATTGAGGGGGGAGTGGTGGCTCAGTGGATAGGGCGTTGGACTATCAATCTAAGGGTTGTTGGTTCAAATCTCAGGTCCACTGACTTTGCCAATGTGGGTCCCTTAACTCTCTTTGCTCCAGGGTGCTGCATCAACTCTGTGTTTTGATCCCAACCAAGCTGGGATATTTGTAAGTCGCTTTGGAACATATCACATGCGGTACGAAATTGCGGTCTCGGTTATTAAAAAGAACGAGCGTGTAAAATTGAAATATAAACCTTTATAACAAACAAATATATGTATTTTTAAATTTAAGCAGCAGACCAAATTTAAATAAAGAGACTGATGGAATGTCCTCCTCATTCAGCTCGGATTCGTTGGTGCAGAATGCAACCTTCACTGAGTTCCGAGTTTAAATTCAGATTTGGTGCGAATTCGATTCGAACGTCTTCAGAGAAGCTCAAAAACGGTTTCACCAATGAGAAGCGCGCGCAGGGCTTTTTTTGTCTCTCTCTCTCTACTGAGTGTGTGATCTCACTTCCCAATTTTAGAAAGCAGAGCTCAAAGAAAAAAAAGAAAAAAGAAACCAAACCCTGTGCCATCCGGTTTATGGTCTGTACGAGAGAAATTAGCAGCGGCTCTCAGTGAATGAGAGAAAGCGCGCGTACGGCGGAGCGCCTTCAAAAAGACCTTCCCAAATGCAGACGCGCCCCACGCGCACCTGATGGACTGCACGATCAAGGTACGACGTTTAATGACGGGATAATAACGACCGCGTCGGGTCGCCTGCGTGTGTGTGAGCGCGCGCGCGGGTGTCAGTGTGGTGTGTGTGTGTGTGTGCGCGCGCGCTTAGCCACCCACTGTGTGTGTTGAAACAAGGCGGTGTGTGTGTGTGTTTGCGCGCGCGCGCGCGCGTGTGTGTGATGTGATGCAGCTCTTTTCCTTCTCGTACAAAATTTCCTCTTCCTTCCCGTTGGTGGTTGAATGTCGCCTCTTTAATAACAACAAGAAACCGCCGCTGCAACTTTTACACTCGCATTAAACACACACTCAGTCTGAACCGCAGCGCCGCGCAGCGCACGGAGTCCGGAGCGCGCCGCCATGCACGGTAACGCGCGCCTCGCGCCTTCTTTCATTTCGTTTGATCCTGTGTCTGTTGCCATGACACCGAACGCGGCCACAGCCTCCGAATTAACGCCGGGGTGCAATTAGAAGGACCACGGGGGAGGGGGGGATTCTGAAGGGAATCGGGGGGCTTGGGCAGGTGTCCACGCGCCATCGGCCCGCTCTTAACCGAAAGCTAAAAAGAATTATTCAAAATTATTCAGAATTAGGCCTGAAATTAAATTCATAATCAGTGTTTATTACGACTAATTTAATTGAACTGATCGAAAGCTGCGCGTTGATACAGTTACGTGTTCAAACCTTTAAACAACAGTAACCAGTTTAATGACGCGCGTGTCTCTTTCGATTTAAAAAAAACTCATAAAACATCAGGAAATAAATTCTATTTCTTAAAAAAATAGAATGACACAACAAAAAACATCTTAAATGAAGCGGGATTTAAGGAAACGCTGCTGATTTGGTCAGAAGGCGGTAAAATCATTTAAACGGGTTTCTTTTAAAATGTAAAAACACAAACTTATGAAAATAATTTATCTAAATACCCCTTAATATTAATAATAGTTATGGACTTCACGGAAATTGGGATTTTAATTTCGAAACGAAAATCATAATGAATTTTTTAGTGCGTTCTAAATTCATTTTGTCTGATATTTTAAAAGCTTCCATAATCTATTTTAATTCATTCGATATTATATCTGATAAATAAACATTGGTTTCGTCACATCGATCACTTCACTGATTGATTTAAACTATTAAAACAGGTCGCTTTATATTCGTTCGTTGCTTCTCTTGGTGTTTTTTTCAGTCAGAGGTTCTTTAGCACGCCGTGGTGAAACAGCAGTTTTAAAAGGTGTGAACACGGTGTTCTCTCTGTGTACAGCAGTGATGCGTGTTGCACCAGGCCCTCGATTTGAAGTTGCATCAGCAAAAATAAATATTTAAAACGCACTTTAAAACAAAATGTACCGTCAGCGGTGAGAATACAAAATCAAATCATTTTATAAAACATGAATTTGTCTGCAGTGTGGAGGGGGCAGTGGACAGTCAGCTGAATAAATCCTTAGAACATAAGACCATGAGAAGATCAGCCTTAACGTTGATGTTTGTGAGCTGATGGAGTGTGAGTGTGTGTTTGTGTTTCACGGTGCTGCTGCGACCTCTTGCCTGTTGTTCCACATCTGGCTGTATTTCATTTTTGTGAGGAATGCTCTGAGCAGACATTGCAGGTGGCTTTATCTCAGCTTAACACACTTCCTGTCACACAGCTCACACACTTTCCGCACACACTGCACACACACACTTCCGCTCCTGCAGAGTACAGAAGAAAAACACAGAGCAGAAAACAAGCGAGTTTAAAACTTTAGCATTTCAGAGCTCGCAGAGTAAGGTTCACCATTTTAGTGCAAAAGTGCATGTAGCTTCTTTCGAGTGGTTCGTGACCGCGCACGCGCGCGCGCACACACACACACACACACACACACACACACACACTTGTGCTGCTGCTGTTGATGACTGATGGCGATGATTAAAACTTGTGAAAACCACAAGGTTGCAGTTGTTTTTTTGCAGCTGCGTGTCTGTTTGCAAAATCAGCAATGGCTCAACTTCTGCTTTTCTCAGCATTCATCCCAGAACTCCTGTGTGACAACGGCCGATGTTTTGTACGAGTTCTCTACATCAACAGAAAGTGCGAAAGCCAATTCTAAATCAGATTCGAATTAATTAAAACTCAAGTAAACATAAAAAACAAAAAATGACGAATGTTATTTCTTTTTAATGATGTCAGATTGAACACGTATAATTATACAGTATATAAATATATTTAGCAAAAGAAAGCAGTATATCCAGGAGCCATGAACAGTGTATACAGGATCAATAGTACACAGTATAGACTGTGATGCAGTAACTATGGTGCACGGTGGCATATTTAATGGAACAATATGCATTTTCTTTGTAATTGTATGCAGAATAAATAACTGGTGCATTGTGAATGCTGCACATTTACAGCACACAGTATATACTAGTGCATTATGTAGTATATAATGTACAGTACTACATACAGCTGCAGTATAAAGGATATACTGGTGTATTACAGATATACTGACAAGATATGATGCCTTTATTGTTAATGCACAATACAATGAAATAACAGTCCTATACAGTGCTTACATTTAAGGATAAAAATAAATCTTAAATACAAGGAGTAAAGAGTAAACTACGATTATTAAAAAGGACAACGGACATTATTTGCAAAATCTAATAGAATATTGCACAGAATATATATTTAGCTTTAAAAACAGTAGTGCAGTTATAATGAATAAAAATTACAATATAAATACAGTCAGAGTGGAATGGAGCGTTATACCAACAGTATATGTAGGTGTACACTTGTTTATATAGTATACACTTTTAGGGTTTGCAGTATATTCTAAAAAAATGTTTACTGCTAAATAAAATAGCATGCACTGAGACACTATTTAGTTAATAATATGTATCCTATGTACAGTATGGACGCATTATAAACAATGTAAACTATATACCGGTGTGAAAAGAAGTATATGTCAGTGTAGAACATACTGGTAAACCACGCTGTATATTTAAGTATACTGTTTTGTATATATAGTATGATATACAGCTGGATACTGAATATATTGATGACGAATGTTGTGCACACTTATACAATTTGCAGTATTTGCTGGTATAGTATAGTATACACTGTAAAGTATTTGATAATATGTGTTGTATGTACAGTATATGAATGCATTGTAAACTATTGGTATAGTTCAAACTACAGGTGTGGTAAGCAGTATATGTCAGTGTGGTATACTATAGTAAAGTATGCTGTATAAACTGGTGCATTGTACAGTGTATATTGGAAGTATGCAGCATATTTCTGTGTATTTGATAACTGATGTGTAGTTATGATGTTGCATTTGTTGTAAATACAGGGGCTTTGTTTTCTGCTATTCTGTTTTTTTTTTAGAAAAACTAAAATTTATTTTAGTTGGACAATTTCAATCCACATCTGTGTGTCTAAATACTTTAATATGTAAATATAAAAGTATTTCTAAATACTTTCTAACAGTGTGCATTGTGGGAGTTTGTAGTATTAGCAATGTGGTAGTATTAACTATAGTATAAAGAATATTTATATGTGATTGTGTGTGTGTGTGTTGTTTGGGTTGGTTGTTACCCCATACATCCATACATGATCTAATGGTCTAATGATGAAATTAAGGTTCTTTTCACGATTCAAGATTCTTTTCCATGTAGATTTAGTTTGTTCTTCATCTCTACATGATTTGCCTCTATAAGCTCTGTGGTCATACCGCAGTTCAATAACATACCAGTAGGTATGATCACTGCTATTGGCTCTGATACCCAATTCAGCCCTATTAATGATGTTTCTTAAGCTTTTATGTTTGTCTTGGTTCACATTGAAGAAGACTGTGTAACAAAACTGAAGGGGACATTACTGAGGGGTCAATCCGTGCGTCTTCACACCACCAACACCTCTGCTGTTCCCTCACCCACAATGTGTCCTCACCCTTCGCCTGGTTCCAGCCGTTGGTCATGTTTAAGATGGGTGGACCTTAAGACCTCTGGTTGTTTTAGCAGCATGTGGGGGGATGTGGGGGGGGCTCACTGTGCTTGAACGCCTGTTTTTGGTTTCACTGCAACAGCAACTGATATGAAAGTCATTGAACAGGAAGTCGGTTGTGGTACAATGACTCGAACTTAGTGTGAGCTCATCAGAGAGACAGGGAGAGGATGAGTGAGAGAGTTAGAGCTACAGCAGCAGCAGAGATAGAGAGAGAGAGTGTGAGGGTGAGCATCTGTGGTTAATGACACCCAAGAATAAAGGTACAGAACACACCAACCGTTCAGATGAACGGAGCGACCAGGAAGGAATTCTAAGATGAAAACCCAAATCGGTTTCATGTTCGTCTGTCTGTCAGAGCTGCGAAGACGTTCTGTAGATGTTCCATTTTAAAGCCACATTAAACAGCTGAATGTAAGATTTGGGGATTTTCTTAGAGCTCTATGGTTGAAGTTTATTATTGGAGGAAGTAGAAGCAGAAGTATATTTCATAATGATTATAGTTGTGACTGTGCAGCTCTCAGCTGTGTGATTATTAAATAATAAATCAAAAAACATTCAAGGATTTCAGATGACGTCAGGAGCTTCGGCGTTCAGTGGGCTTAAGGCAGGGAACCACTTTGAACCGGCCACCATTCCATCACAGGACAGATGCAAATCCTCTCATGCACATGGTATCACTGATACATAGCAAGGAGAGAACATGCAAACACACACCATGGAACACAACCCTGGAGTAAAAGTAAACCACCGAAGCATCTAATTCATGTTCCTCTGTACTTCATTTCACAGTTCTGATTCAGATAAATCGTAAACAAACGATTCGATTCAGTGACTCTTCAGAGTTAAAGTGACGTTACTGATGCTGATGAAGATGATGGAGGTTTTTGTTTGAAACAATGACTCAGTGATGTTTTAATGATGTCTGTTTGTCCCGACCCTCCATTCTTTGTCTTGTGACCAAAACCGTATGCTTTCATGGTTTTAATAACATCTCTCATTGGGCCACTGATTATTACCTTTAATGACATCACATGTAAAGAAATTTTACATTTATAGCAGACATGATTTAAAGAGGATCCGCCCCTCAGTGAAGCGCCTGCACGTGGTGGTTACAATCCGAGCGCAGTGAGAGTAAAACTGCAGTTATTTATCAGTAGTCTGTGCGTTTTTAGACGGTTGTTTGAGTGTTTCAGGAATGTGGTGCGGTGTCAGGGTTTTGAAGGTGGAGACAAAATGAAGGTGTTTTTGTAACATCACAGAGTTGTTTTTTAGGCCTCAGTGTGCTTTCACTTCTGCACTGGCCTGATTTTATTTACCCACGATGCACTGCACACAGACACACTGGCACCAAACATCTCGTTTAATTGTAGAAGTACTCTGAAGAACTTTTCTGAAAAAGGTACATGTTAACATTTCATTGACTTAAAAAACTTCTCCAGCTAAATTACAGCTACAGTATGTTTTCAACATGAACCATCTGGTCTTCAGCTGTCCAGCAGGGGACATCTGTTTTTTCTCCATTTTTTTAAAAGATAATAGAAATCTTTATTGTCATTGTCACTTTTACAAGAACAACGAAATTGCAGTGCCTTCCACTCAATTTAATTATGTCAATAAGTGAAGAGAATAAATAAAAGTTATCTCTTTTACAGAATTGAGAAATTGACAATATACAAAATTGCACTGGTTTGGAAAAAATGCACCGATTTCTGTATGAGGTCACGGTAATGTTCAAAATTATGCAGATGGATAAACATTTCACGAATGATAAGTAAATTACACATGAACAGGAAGTTGATTGCAGCAGTATTATTTTGAGTTTAAGGCCATGATGGCTTTGAGATAAAAACATTTTTTTAAAAGTCCTGAGCAGGTTTATTTATGAGTTTAGTTAAAGTTTATTTATGAGTATTTTAATTATGATTGTGGGATTTTAAACTGTTGTTTTTTAATTTCAGTGCTGTATTAATAGCAGTAGTGACATAAATGGGTGTGGTTAGTGTTGGACTGTCAAATCTAAAGGTTATGGATTCAAATCCATGGTCCACTGAAATAACCAATGTGGGTCCTTGAGCAAGACCCTTGACCCTAATTACTCCAGGGTTCTGCATCAAGCCTGTGTTCCAACCCCAAACAAGCTGGGATATTCGCAAGTCACTATGGATAAAAGCGTTTGCTAAATAACTAAGTGTAAATGTAAATGCATTAAGCGGTAGGAGGAGCAGAATCATATTCCAGAATGTTAAACCATTTCTGAAACATTCAGAATGTAATGTTACCACCACCATGCTTCACAGGACTGTTGTGATTTACATGAAAGTTGCAGCATTTGATTTGCAGTTCCATTTAAAAGCGTAATCTCATCTGATCCGAAAGGTTTTTGCTTCAGAGCTTAAAAATAAAAAACAAACAATGAGTATCATTTCTGAGAAACAAACGACTCATCTGAGCCATAAAGTCACTTTAAAGAATGTTTTGAATGCTTCTGTTCCGAATGTGCCGGGTGATGCATTATGGGAATCACACTCACTCCCTCACCTACTATAAATAACGGCCTGAGCACTCAAACTAAATAATACGGTGGCAAACGTCCAGGAAGAGCGTCAGGTACAAACAATCAGAAACTCTGAGAAACTCTGAATGTGGAATGTTGGAGGGTCTCTTTGAAGACGGGGCGTGTGAGGCAGCTTCAGGCTCCGGACATGTTTTATATATATTTAAATGCAGGAGGCTGTTTGTTTTAGGCACAGGGTGTTTGGAAGGGCTGCGTATTAGGTTGCATTGTCTTTAGCGCTCGTATGCGTCAGCGCTCTGAGTTTTGGCGGCTCACAGGAAGTTGATCCCCCATGTGCAGAGAAACCTTTTGGCTTGGGTTGGGAGAAACGGAAACACAACGAGACAGAGGTCGTTCAAAGCAGAAAAACAATTTACACCAAGGTGGTGGTGGTGGGGGGGGGTTGCTGGGGTCAATGAGCAGGGCGGATCCGACCTCCGTGACTTCACTTGTCTGAAAGTTTTATACAGTGACCCATTAATACAGGTGTGACTGACTCACCTTCAGAGACATCAGTGCATGGTATGGAGCAGACTGGAAAATCAGACCACTCCCCATATTGTTTACGGTCAGTGGGGGGATGCTCGTAAGCCCCTGACTCAGAACCTCTGATGAACTGATGAATCACCATCTGAATCCTGTACCATACCATGTACCTGGTTCTTTGTGTGTGTGTGTGTGTGTGTGTGTGTGTGTGTGTGTTAGAACATACGGTTTGTTATAGAAACATCAACCTGCAGCTCATCCTGGATGGTTCCGTTCAGTCGGTTCCTCTATGAAACTCAAAGACAAAAGTTCTTATAATTATTTAAACACCGTTGTCCATTCTGTAGCTGCATTGTTCTCATTTTAAACAAAAGAACTTTATGATTATTTAAATAGTTCATCCTGTTTTCCTTTAAATTCTCCAATCAAACCTTCAAAACCTTCCTTTTTTAATTTCTCGTCAGAAGAACTCAAAATTGGAAACTGTCAGTAAAGTTTAAATCTGCAACAAAAGCAGCTTCCAATTTACAGATTTAAAATAAACATGGAACATGTGCAATGATCTGATTTATGGATGAGTTCTTGGTGCCCACAGAGAGGACGTGATGAGATCACATGGATAAGAACAGGACTGCGCATGTTCTCCTTTTTGTGTATTTTTATTACAATCTGGCATCTATTCATTCTGTTAAAGTACTTCTGTCTCACTTATTAAGTCAAATTTTCCTCATCCATCCAGCAGAGTATTTGTGAGGTCAGGCGCTCATATCAGATGAGAGAACCTGGCTCACAATCTTTGTTCCAATTCATCTCAAAAGTATATGATCAGGTTAAGGTCTGGACTCGTGTGTATCAGTCAAGTTCTTTCCCCCCAAACTCACCAGCCATGTGTTACTGGACCTTACTGTGTGCACAAGATCAAAGGCATGCTAGAACAGATAATGGCCTTCCACAAACTGCTTGTGAAAATTGAAAAACATAAATGTTTGTATAAAATTAAAGTATCCACCTCAAGGTTACACCACACACAGAGAAACTGAGTCTGTAGTTACCTGAGAACCAATCCAGTAAGTGGTTTCTTTAAAATAGGTTACTAGAACCTTAATCTTTAAATTTCTCTGATGACCTACAGGCCCTCCGTTTCCATTCATGTCTGAAGTAAGAACACCAAAGTGATTTTAACTGACCTGCGGTTGCCATGACGACATAATTGCTATTAAATCTTTTTGTGATTATTGATTTTTTTCAATGGTGCTTCACAGTGTGGTGGATGATTACGTAACAATATCAGTGGAAATGTTAGAGAACATTCTTAGATTATATGTGCGCACATTAAAAGTGTGTGTGTGTGTGTGTGTGTGTGTGTGTGTGTGTGTGTGTGTGTGTTGTAGGAAGCTCTGGCGGTGGTGAGTGAGGATCAGTCCATTTTTGAACCGGCGTTTGGAAGCATGAAGGTCGAGATGACGTCTCCAACCACACAGAGTGGATTCAGACAGGGATCAGAAGAAGGGGCGGAGTCAGACTGGAACGCATCAGCAAACCCTACCAAGAAAAATGAGCACATCAATGGAGCCAGGTAACAAAATACACACACACTCACCCACACACAGAAGAAAAAAACAGAAAGGCTCTATTAGAGGGATTTACATTGTTGTGCCCTGATTTATTTCATAGTAATTTTTTTACTGTTTTATTGTAACCTGTATTATTTGTGCTTAACGGAAGAGCAGGGAAGGAACTTCCCCAAACTATAGCGCAAAGAGATGGAGTGTAAACTGTTCAGACTCACAAAGACACGGGGTTCTAAGGAACAATGTATATGCATTTATAAATATGAATTATTATGAACATTATTAATACTAATATTGGGATTGTTATTATTAGTATCAATAATAGAACTTTAAATAAATGTGTTAATGGTTATTGGAGTAGGACTGTAAATTCATTTGTTATTGTACAGTGTAGTTTAGTATAGTGTAGCATAGTTATGTATAGAGTAGTATAGTAGGTAGTTATTATACAAAAACTAAATCAGTTGTTACATAAAGCAGGTAAAAATTAAATGTTCTTTAGGAATCAATAATTGATTGATTGTGTGTGTGTGTGTGTGTGTGTGTGTGTGTGTGTGTGTGTGTGTGTTTGTGTGTTCAGTCGTGAGTCACCAGTGGAGGCCAATGGAGCTAAAAGAAGTCGTCACATCAGCAGCAGTGATGGAGCCCAGCAGCCGTACCACACGCCCTCGTACCCAGACCAGAGGAGCAGTCCGGCCAGCAGCACAGAGGAGAAGAGGGTCATCGTTCCTGCAGGTACCAAACATCTGACCAGACAGAGCGCTACATGAAAGCCTGTTATCTTCACTAGATGTCACTGTTATTTTTGCGTTCATCAGATTTGTGCCATTTATTAGTCTCTATGGAGAGCCAACGTTTGAATTTTAGCTTGAAACTAATTCTCACAGATACAACTTATCAGTCGAACGGTGTTGGTATTTAGGTGGACCACATGGTAACTCCTGATTTAGAGGATTGTGGGAGTGGTAGCTCAGTGGTTAGGGTGTTAGCCTATCAATCAGATTGTGGGTTCAAATCCCAGATGCACTGAAGTTACCAATGTGGCTCCTTGAGCAAGAACCTTAACCCTCACTGCTTCAGGAATTCTGTATGTGACCCTGTGTTCTGACCCCAAAAATTTAGAGACCCCGTGTGGTAGAATTATGTCACTGCAAGCAAACCGATATAAAACATTGTTTACACTTTTGTCTTTATAATGATGTTCAGTTATTTATCTTTTGCCACTTTACCATGATAAATGGTGTCTAAGTGGTGTTCACTGTATGAGGGTGATATCCCAGCATGCACTGCTTCTATTTGCACAAAAAGGAAATAGCACGCATATAAAATTCTAATAATAGAAAGAACTTCATTGGCTTGCACCAAAAGTCATTATAAAAATAAATGTTGTATGCTCTCTCTCTCTCTCTCTCTCACACACACACACACCTACACACACACACACACACACACACACACATACACATACCCATTGACACACAGTGATAGGCGGTAAGCCTACATATACCACAGGATGTTACATCACAGAGGAAGTAGAAAGGAAGGAAGTGCAGGTCAGTGAGGTGTGTATGTGTGTGTGTGTGTGTGTGTGTGAGAGAGAGAGAGAAAGAGAGAGAGACTTTTTGACTTTTAAAAATGCTTCATTTTACCCAACACCAAATGGGTACACTGGGTAGCAAAAGAGATCTATTAACAAAAATAAAGAATTAAATAAATCCTCACAGATTTAAGCAAAGTGTGGTGTGAAGCAGAGCTCGTCATCCTCGATCAAGCACATTTCCTACAATAAAGTTCACCAGTGGAAACTTAAACTTCTGTTTTTTGACATACAGAAATCCAAGAATATAAACTTGTGGTGTAAAAATCATTTTAAGAGAATTTAAAACTGAACTTAAAATGACAAATAACGGACGCAGTGTAAAACAGTGTAAAACTCTGGTGACAGAAAGGACACTGGTCATTATTAACTGGATTTAAAACAGAAACAAAAGCATTCACCGCAATAATACCATAAAGAATCCTCCACTGGAGGTGTCTCCACCCCCCACCCCACGCACTTCATTTTTGGGGAAATGGTGGTGTTAGGGAATTGTGGCCCCTCTACTGGACTGACCTCCACGTTACACAATCTCTAAGTAGCATCTGTTCTCTCGAGGTCAGTGCTGACCTCCACTGCTAAAGTAACTGAGAGACGACACGTAAAGACTTGACTTCCATCCGTACAGCCAGGTGTTCTGCTCGATCCAGACCAGGTCCAGCAACATTCAGAAGATCTTGGTGAAGATTAGCGTGCTGTGCAACATAGGGGAGGTTTTGATGTCCAGTCAGGAACCAAACACTAGGGGTTCCTCCAAGAGCCAGTGCACAGGCAGTTCACCTTTTATACTCATTTTATAAAAACCCAAGATCTTAAAAAGTCCACGATAGAAAATGTTTAGATGTTTAGTTCATCAAAAACACACACACAGAGAGAGAGAGAGAGAAAGAGGGAGAGGGACAACGTGTAAATTAAATAATTTTGAGGTTTAGTTGTAATTATTTTGTTTTAATAATAATCATAATGAGGAGATAATTCTTCTTCATCATCATCCTCATCATCATCTGTGTGAAATGTTTAATCTTCTTCACCCTGTTGGTGGTCTTCATTTATTCATTCATTCATTATCTTCCGCTTATTCCTTTATGAGGGTTTTTGGGGGGGTTCCACATGCCCATCCAGGGGAGAACGTCTCGGGTGCTGGGCGATACACCCAGGACAGAGCGCCAATCCATCGCTGGGTACACACTCACACACACACTTACACACACAGTCACACACACATAAACACACTATACAGGGCAATTTAGAGTATTCAGTTTACCTTCATGTTTTTGGAATGTGGGAGGAAACCGGAGGAAACCCACACAGACACGGGGAGAACATGCAAACTCCACCCAGATAGGGATTCGAACCGGGAATCCCCAGCGCTGAGAGGCGAATGTGCTAACCACTAAGCCGTTTTGGGTTTTAAATAATATAAGTTTTTAAGAACAAATAAAGTTGACACTCAACACACCCTGATTTAAAGGTGTAATTCTATAGCAGCTTAATGATTCATACACACACCATCACATCTGTAATACTAAAGTTAAGTCTAAGCTGGCAGATTTGGAGATTTGTTCAAATTAACCTGTTTTTCTTTTTCATATATAATTGTATAAATTTAACAGTAAATAAACAGTATAAAGACATCTATGAAAAACCTGCAGGAAGACATTTCATTCGAATGAGTTCCACTTTGCATCTAAAGTTTACACACTACCAGGAAAACTACCAAGTGTGTGTTTGGAATTTTTGCCCATTCATCCAGGATACCATTAGTGAGGTCAGGCACTAATATAGAATGTTTATTCTGAATATCTTAATTATAAGAGTCTGAATGGTAGATGAGTGTAACTAGCATTGCCTGTGTGAATGTGTGTGTGTGTGTGTGAGACAAGATGTTTGGGTGTAGGCCCTTGAAGCTGTCATCTTGTGGGTTTGTCAGGTGAAACTTTACAAGTACGCCCCAGAGCAGATGGCCTGAGTGGACATCCTGCGCTGCGGCAGATAGTATGCTTGGTGTTTAAGTAGGGGGCGGTAAAAAAAATAACTCAAAGCTCTTTCTTCTTCTACACATTTTCAGTTGACACTCAATAAAGTTATTTTTTTTAATAGGGGTGTAAATATTAATCGATCTAAATCGATGCATTGAATATCCAAACGGCAGTTTACCACCTCCCAAGCTACGGGTGGCGCTTTTTCATTATTATATGTATTATTATTATACCATCATTATTAAGGAAGAAGTAAGTGGAGATTATACACTAAAAATACAGAGTCGTTCTTCATTTATTATTTAAATGTTGTGTCCCATTTCAAACTGATACAGAAAGCAATTTGATTTCTCCAAACACAATAAAAAAAACCCGCGACTTTTAATAATGTCAGTTACATGATACTCAAAAACTTTAAAACATGTCAGTGAGTATTTCATATATCTGGCTGAGCATTAAACAATATATATTTATTAATATCTACAATATATAATACTAAAGGGCGGCACAGTGGCTTAGTGGTTAGTACATTCGCCTCTCAGCGGTGGGGATTCCCGGTTCGAGTTTACATGTTCTACCTATGTTCTCCCCATTTCCTCCCACAGATCAAAAACATGCATTTAGTGTAAATTGCCCTGCATAGTGTGTGTATGTGTGTGTGACTGTGTGAGTGAGTGTGTGCCCAGCGATGGATTGGCGCCCTGTCCTGGGTGTATCTGCCCAGCACCCAAGATGTTCTCCCCTGGATGGGCATGGGGAACCCCCCCCACAACCCTCATAAAGGAATAAGTGGAAGATAATCAATGAATAAATGAATGGTTGGGCAGCACGGTGACCTAGTGGTTAGCAAGTTCGCCTCTCAGCACTGGATTCAAATTCCGATCTGGGTGGAGTTTCTACGCTCTCATCATTTTTCGCGTGGGTTTCCTCTGGGTTTTTCAGTTTTCTCCCACAGTCAAAAAACATGGATTAAGTGTGTGTGCCCAGCGATGGATTGGAACCTGTCCACAGTGTGTCTGCCCAGGGGCCAGATGTTCTCACCTGAATGGGAATGGGGATGCCCACCACGACCCTAGTAGAGGATTAAGCGTATGATAATGAATGAATAAATAAGTGAATGGTAAATCTAGTTATGACTATACATAACTTTTAACTAAAAACAGCATGTAAATAATTCAACTTTTAAAATGGGTAGTTGGGGGTCATTAAATCTAATTGGCTGAAGTGGAGTGTCATTACAAGGGGTTGTTACAGTCACCGACATGAGGAGGACTTGCCACCATCAAATACAGATTTAATTTATGATAAAATTCTATTTATTGTTTGATATTTGGCTGGAATGAGGAACCATGCTGTATGTGTGACGTGATTGTTTCCTGTGCCGTGAAAGCACTTGCATAAAAGTCTAACTACAGGGTGGGCCATGAGGATGTATACACCCTGAAAAATGGAAGTGGTTGCTTATATCACCTTACCATTTGTGGCATATTAGTACATAGGAGGTGGAAAACATTTGAGGCCGGGTGGCGCCCATGGCGGCCATTTGCAAAGCCGCCATTTTGGATTCAACTTAACTTTTTTCAATGGGAAGGGGGTCATGTGACACATAGGGAATTGCACAAGAAAAACAATGGTTTGCTAATTTTCAACATAGATTTATTCATTATCAAGTTATTGACTCATTTGTGACATGGAGCAACAACAGTAACCCACTAAAGGATGTGCTCGAAATTTGTGTTGAAAAAACTTGAAAAATGTGCTGAATTGTCAGTGCGATTTTGCTCTCTCACTGGTGGCACACCAAGAGGAATACCACAGAAGAAATGCTACCACATACCTTTTGAAACAACGGATACCGGAGGCCCGTGGTAGCATTTCATCTGCGGTATTTCTCTCATTGTGTCAAGAGCACATCCTTTAGTGAGTTACTGTCGTTGCTCCTTGTCACAAACGTGTTAATAACTTGAAAATGAATAAAGCTATGTTAAAAATAAGTATACCATTGTTTTTCTTGTGCAATTCTCTATTTGTACTTCCCATTAAAAACGTAAAGTTCTCTGTGGATCTTTGAAATACTGGGGAAATATATGTTAGGTGTGCAGAGCAGGAGAGGTTTAATGAAAAATTGCATTTGTACCAAAGACCAATGTGGTGGAGCCACACGACCATACAAGCTTACAATGACTTAGCAGTCTTGCATTGTAAAACATTCTGGCTTTGAGCCTTACACCATTTGTCTCTCAGTGGGTGTGACTGCACAGTAGTAAATACTGTCCATTATGTCATCTCTGCATAGTCTCTTTACAACCTTGTATATGCTGTAGATCAAAGTGGTAACTTTGAAGAGGAATGAAGATCTCCACAAGTGAACTTACATCTTTGAGTGAAATGCTTATTACATAACCAGTGTTGACATTTTGAACCCCTGTGCCATTATTCGAGGATCTTTTAATTATTTTTATGCTCTTGCAGGCATACCATTCATTACTGATTACCAACACTTTTTTTACACTCTATTGTCTTAAACAAATGCCGACTATTTTGAAAATACGTAACTAGTATGTGGCTTAGGTGTCATCAGGGCTTATGTATGTATTTACAAAATGTCAAAATGACACAGAGGAAATTTAATTGCTTAAATATTCATCCTTAATGCCTTATTTAGAGAACTTTGTCACAGATGTTTGTTCTAAAAGCAACTAAGAGGTAGCTAACAGTGTCAGGACCGGATAGCTCTTTCTGGATTAGAGTTAATATTAAGTTTCTTGTCATGTTTTTGTAGAGCTGAAAGAAAACTATAAATTGTCTTAAAAACTGTAAGTTTATAATTGGTTTTGAACAGGAGCTTCTCTGCAGTCGGAAATTTTCCATGCCCTGATGTTTTATGACATATTTAAAAATTTACGAGTATCAATTGACAGCCACTTTAACTTTCAATGTGTGTGTGTGTGTGTGTGTGTGTGTGAGAGAGAGAGAAAGAGAGAGAGAGAGAGAAAAATTAAATACTGCAGATGTCTTTTACAGCCTTTATTGAATAATAAAGAAAGATAAAATTTCATATCAATTTTTTACCACAATTTCTGTGATTATTTACTTACACGATTATCTATTTTGTCACATTTTTGGAAACATTTATATAGTAAATATTTAAATACATGTAGGATAATCTCAAAACTTTACCATGAATCCATGATTTTTTTATGGAGCCCTAACTTACACCCCACCAACAGTATCTCCTCCCACCGTCTGCCTGCGTTGTTTAAATAACACAAGTGCTTGTGAATATACAGTATCTTCCCTGATGGTGTGGATGTCTGTAAATGAGGTGTGTTCAAAGGACCTTCTTTATTTCTTTTGACAAACTCAGATTGTTGTTTCCTAATTTTTATCTTAAAGCAGTAGCTTATTTTTTGTCCATTTTTCCAGTTATCTAACTCAGTGGTTTGTACAACTTATTGTGGTCCAATAAATAGATGTAATCTCTGCTGTTGAACTTTGCTGCTTTTTTATGGTTACATTTTATTTCGGTGCTGTTTCTGTAAATATTTCTCTTCTTGCCCGATCTATACATTTGGTAGGTGACTCCATTTTGGCAGGTTTATTTTATTTGTATTTATTCAATTACGTAATTCAAACAACCATCCATCCATTATCTTCCGCTTGTCTGAGGTTTGGGGTTACTGGGCAGCAACCTAAGCAAAGAGGCCTGGATCTCCCGCTCCTCAACCACCTCTACCAGCTCAAGAGGTGTTTCCAGGCCAGCAGGGAGACGTGATCTTTCCAGCTTGTCTTCCCCGAGGTTCCCTCCTAGGTGGACTTGCCTGAAACACTGCCCTGGGGAGGCACTCAGGAGGCATCCTTATCAGAACCACCTCAACTGGCTCCTTTTGAGTAGCGGGAGTAATAGCTTTACTGAGTCCCTCCCGGATGTCCAAGCTTCTCACCCTATTTCTAAGGGAGAGCCTAGACACTCTGGGAGAAACCCATTTCGGCCGCTTGTTTTCCGATCTCGTTCATTTCGTCACTACACAAAGCACATGATCATAGGTGAGAGTAATAGTGTAGACCAACTGGTAATTCGAGCGCTTTGCCTTGTGGCTTAGCTCTTTTTTTTTTATCACAACAAACTGGTACAGAGTCATCACTGCTGACCCAGCGCCGAGCCGCCTGTCAATCTTCTGCTTCATCTTACTTAATTATATAATATATAATTTAATGATAACAACATTCATTCATTCATTCATTATCTTCCGCTTATTCCTTTATGAGGCTCTCGGGGGGGGGGGGGTTCCCTATGCCGATCCAGGGGAGAACGTCTCAGGCGCTGGGCAGATACATCCAGGACAGGGCGCCAATCCATCGCTGGGTACACACTCA
>JAOUQT010141609.1:0-18793 GCA_025769995.1 Xyliphius kryptos | reverse complement strand
ACCATTTGCATTTTCATATCTATTTTGCAGCCAGCCTCCTCTCCCACACAGTAAACATAAGTTTGAGCATACAACCACAAGTGGGTAAAGCAGATTAAATAGGCCGTTGTGTCAACCACCGTGTCCCAGCAAGAAAGCTGACACAACATTCTCACTGTTTAGCGTTTCGCATAAAGACTGTGCATGCTGCCACATTTACACCCCATTACCCCGCTACTGCTTTCAGGCCACTCATCCATCAGTGTGAGAAATTTATGACTGATCTAAACTAGTTAGATTAAAACAGATAGACACAACACACCAGAAAACCTTTCCCCTACCCCACCCGAGTCTGGCTGTAAATACGTGCAATTTATTGTATTAATGTATTGTACCTGATTTTTTAGATTCAATATTTACGCAGGTCAAATTGACACAAACTGTCGCATGAGGGCAGTATTGCCTCACAATAGGAAGTAAAATTCAAATTCTCTAAAGCTGCACTGCATATAGTAATGCCAAAGCATCCTAAAATACAATTAATAATATACTGAAAATGTAGCTTTAAATAGAATAAAGTTTTGGACCACCTTTGTATGTGGACTTTTATCAGCTACACAACCCAAACAAATGCACATAAACAGCATGTAATGCAGTGACTGCCTGTAAAAGTCATTCATTCATTATATTACGCGTATTCTTTTATGAGGGTCGCGAGGATCCCAATGCCCATCCAGGGGAGAATGTCTCCGGCGCTGGGCAGATACACCCAGGACAGGGTGCCAATCCATCGGTGGGTACACACTCACTCACTCACATGGTCACATACTCTACACAGGGCAATTTAGAGCACTCAATTTACCTTCATGTTTTTGGAATGTGGGAGGAAACCGGAGAACCCAGAGGAAACCCACACTGACACGGAGAGAACATGCAAACTCCACCCAGATAGGGATTCGAACCGGGGATCTTCAGCGCTGAGAGGCGAATGTGCTAACCACTAAGCCACTGTGCGGCCCATTGTTAGATTAATCGATAAAAAATAAATAGTTAGGTACAGCTCTATTTACAATTACTTATATCTGGCTTAATTCACAGGGTGTGATTGCATTGAAGACAAATACTACATGGTAGATTATCAAAATACCATATAGAGCATATTTTATTTATTTACATGAGGTCATTTAGCAGATTCTTTCAAACAAGGCGACTTACAATTGTCCCATATCAATTGGTTTCCCCTCTTTTAATCTGTGCCCTCAACTGAAGGTTGTAGTCTTAATGGTTGTGGTCATAAAATTGGGTCAGTCATGATACAGCCCCCCCTGGAACATTGAGTGCCTTGCTCATAGAGCTGCATTGGTAACTTCAGTGAACCTGGGACTTAAACATTCAGCCTTCAGGATGCTGCCTCAATATTTACCACTGAGCTACCACACCCACCATTTGGACTAATTCTGAATCTTTAAATACTGTAGAAACCATTCAGCAATACTGATGCCTCTGCATGGTGTGTTTTTCAGACAACCAGGTCCCTCTTGGTTTCCCCACTATTGATATGGGCCCTCAGCTGAAGGTTGTAGAACGAACCCGGACTGCCAC
Source organism: Xyliphius kryptos (assembly GCA_025769995.1). Classification (NCBI taxonomy): domain Eukaryota; kingdom Metazoa; phylum Chordata; class Actinopteri; order Siluriformes; family Aspredinidae; genus Xyliphius; species Xyliphius kryptos. Next base: position 17,212 of record JAOUQT010141609.1, on the reverse strand, counting down.
CATGCTGTGTGCTGCCAGCGGAAACCCGGACCCTGAGATCACCTGGTTTAAGGACTTCCTTCCAGTGGACATTAACAGTAGCAACGGCCGGATAAAACAGCTCCGCTCAGGTACGCTCGAACCCCTCCTTCATGCACTTTAAGTAATTTTCCCATTACAGTAAGCTGGTGTACCCTTTACTAACGTTTTAATACCGCCCTGCTCATCCTGCTACTTCCTGTCTACTTTTATTCTATGCTCTCTCTTTATTTCTTTCTCCCTCATGCTTTCTCATATCCCCTAATGCTTCTTTCTCTGATCTCGTTTTGCGTTCTTTTCACTCTGCCCAGGCGGCTCACCAATACGAGGTAAGACAGCCAGACAGTATCACTGTGTTTCCTCAATGTTTCCTCCATCTCATTTCAGCCTCATTCATTCCGCAAGTATCTTTCAAAAAAACTCCATTTTCCATAACCCCCGAGAAATAATTCATTAATTAACACAGTAGTGGCAGTTCTAATTGGCTGAGCTGTAACCAAAGCCAAACATATCTGCATCAGCAGGAGCTTATAGAACTTCTGCATTGAAGGCTTTTTAAACATCCCCAAAATCATTGTTACCACACATTCACCAACTCCATTTGTGTTTAGCTGATGGTGAATATTCGAGCATGTTATTCAACTCCATATCTGCTTTTCCACACATTTACAACCGTGTGTCCCGATCTTCATCCGATAACTGTCCTGTGGATCTGTGCTCACTCTCATTCTAAAGTTGAATTAGATTTACACAAGAAGATAGACGATGAATGAGAGTATAACTAAGCAAAGCATCAATGAGCAAAGGCTCAGATGAATAGAACCTAAGCATGGTATAGCCCTGATAGCGCCACATGGCATGCGGGCGAAATATGGGCATATGCCGAATCCTTCCACAGGTTCAAGTAATATTTATTCATTCAATAATTATCTTTCGCTCAATCCTCAATGAGGGTCGCAGAGAGATTCCCCATGCCCATGCAGGGGAGAATGTCTTGGGCACTGAGCAGATACACCCAGAACAGTGTGCCAACCTATCGCTGGGCACACACTCACTCACACTATGTGGGGAAATTTAGAGAATTTAATGTAATTTGAATCCATGTTTTTGGAATGTGGGAGGAAACCAGAGGACCCAGAGGAAACCCACGCAGATACGGGGAGAACATGGAAACTGCACCCAGATTGGGACTCAAACCGGAAATCCCCAGCAATGGGAGGCGAATGTGCTAAGCCACTGTTGCCGAACTGTTCAAGTAACAGTTGTTTGAAAATTAAATATTTATAATATTATTATTTAATAATAAGTACTTTATAAAATACCTCAGGACACTCGCGTCCTACATACCCCACATGACCCCTACAAACCAATGTATACCTCACGTGGTGCCACTCTTGCCACTCTGCATGCACAAAGTGTGCGCACCTTAAACTAAATAAGTAAAATGAAATAAAAGACAAATAGGATACATGGTGATTTGGTCCTGATGCTGCTGCATCGATCGTACCGAGGCACTGGTGGAAACCCTTATCTTTACCGCCCACTTGCTTTTGCAGTAGTGTTGTGGAAACACGGTGTCAATAGCACCTGTCTAATGTTCTGAAATAATGCTCAATGCCATATTTGACCTCTAAAAAGGTTCTCTACAGTGTAATATGTGTTTGATATTTTCTAATGACTGATTATTTTTTTGTGATGCATTAATTTTTACCAACTTAAATTCTTTAATACACGGAATTTTATCTCACCGAATCTGTTTTTTTAATCAAACCCAGCCTCATAAGTTCATTCATTCATTGTCTTCCGCTTATTCTTTAATGACGGTTGCGGGGGGGGGTTCCCCATGCCCATCCAGGGGAGAACGTCTCGGGTACACACTCACACAGTCACACACACATACACACACTATACAGGGCAATTTAGAGCATTCAATTTACCTTCATGTTTTTGGAATGTGGGAGGAAACCCGAGAACCCGGAGGAAACCCACACAGACACGGGGAGAACATGGAAACTCCACCCAGATTGGGATTCGATAAGGGAATTCCCAGCGCTGAGAGACGAACGTGCTAACCACTAAGCCACTCTGCCGCCTATCCTACAATATGTTCTAATTTAAAAAGATTCTCTAAAACAACTAAATCTCCAATCAAAATCACCCTAAAGCATTTGTTTAGAGTAAAACGACGAGATGTTTAAGATTATTGCTACAAACTGTAGCAAGTCCCTTAATTTCATTGCTGAAGATGTGATCAGCATATTTTTTTCTCTAATGGGATTAATTATTGATCAGTACAGTGCACACTCTCATCTTTTGAACAAATGAGTAAAAAATTAGGATTAGAGGATTAGAAATGACAGATGTAATTGCAAAATGTATGAACTATTTCATTACTCCAAATCTATTTTAAATGTTTATCCGTCTGGTCGTTTATTCTTCCTTTCCTTTAGCAGCATTATAATTTTTTCCCTCAGAATTACTATTTCATGTGGTCGCTTTTTAAAGGAGAGAGAACTGTAGTCATAGTTACACCAAAACATGTGGGGTGAATTCCTGTGATGTGAGTGGGTAGCAGTCATTATGAAGGTGTTGAGTCACAAGTTCTTTTTTATTTGTGGTTGTCCTATTGTGTGCGAGAACATAATCATAAAAGTGCCTAAGTAAAGAACCGCATTGAAGCTTCCGCTGCAATTTCAGTCCAGTTAGCCAGGTGGCCCTGTACTGTACATAAATTCATAAAGATTTAAAAAGATAGAGCTGCCAAAATATTACTTAAATTAAAAAAATGTAGCATAATACATAAAATGGTAGCAGATTGCATAATTTATATATAAAAATACACTCAAAAGTACCACAGAAATAATAAAAATCCCCATATTCTAATTTAGCCAAAAACTGCTGAACATACAGTACAGTACAAAGAAATTTAATGGTGCTTCAAAAATAACTGTGACCATAAGCAACACAACGAAAGTCAAACAAGTTATGTTCCTTATTTTTTTTCTATTTAGAAAAAAATGCACTTTCTATAGTCTTGGTATGACAATTTTCTCAGTATTTGAAAATTGTCTAGTTCATCTTTTTAATGGGTGGTGCAGACAAATGACAAAATGGGTTTTGCAACAGTGGAACTGTGTTGAGGAAAGGGAGTTGGACAGAGAGAATAAACAGTAACGCTACAAACCAAAATAATCCAGCCGATCCCCTACTGAGGTGATAAGGGGTATGCTTATCACTATGAAGAGAGAAGCTCTCACTGCTGATTTCAATCTCTATAATGCACCCATCACCCATCCACCCACCCTCACATCCGTCTTCCAAAAATATTCAGATAACTTTATGTTTGTCTATCAGTTAATATTTTAAATGAACTTAATAAGTGTTCAAATGTATAAAGGAATTTCATTAATATGCTAGGTATATTATTGAAATTAAAGTTACAAATATTTAAAAAAAAATTAATACAGAGCAGAGAAAAAATATAATTAATTTTAAATCACATTAAATTTTTAAATAACCCAGGCTTTTTAGTTTTTCCCATTTAAATCTTTGTCCAAATTTAATCTTTGTCCTCGGGTAAACATCATGTACGCTCCTTAGACATTGCTCAAAACAAAAAAAGATTCCTAATGTATTAATTTGAGCTTTTTGTGCTAGATTATTCTCCTTAACTAGACGACCCGTAGTGTAGCATACGCCGCATTATTGAGCCCATTATAACGCTGCCGGTTCTATTTCTGCCTCACCACCATAAACTCCAGAGGTATTCAAGTAGTCAGCTTATTGTTGAGCAGACTGTATAACAATGCTTCCATAAATAACTAAGAACAATGGAAAGCACATCTCTGATGGTATTCCAATGTTGGCAAACAAAGGTCACAGTCAAATTGCAGGAATTTGTATGACATTGAAGAAATTGTTGGCGGCACGGTGGCTTAGTGGCTAGCATGTTCATCTCTCAGCGCTGGTGATTCCCAGTTCGAATCCCGATCTGGGTGGAGTTTTCATGTTCTCCTCGTGTCTGCATTGGTTTCCTCCAGGTTCTTCAGTTTCCTCCCGCAGTCCAAAAACAAAGATTCCAGGTAAATTGAATGCTCCAAATTGCCCTGTATAGTGTGTGGTTGTGTGAGTGAGTGTGTGCCCAGCGATAGATTGGCGCCCTGTCCAGGGTGTATCTGCCCAGCGCTCGAGATGTTCTCCCCTGGATGGGCATGGGGAACCCCACCAAGACCCTAGTAGAGGAATAAGCGAAAGAAAATGGATGGATGGATGGATGATTGTTGTTTCAGGTGAAGCAGTGGCCATGTTAGGAAACAAAAGGGGGGTGGGGCTCCATCGTCTGTATCCCACGGTTTGGCAGGGAAAATGGGGGTGGGGCTTTGCTGTGCGTATCCCATGGTTCAGGGACTTACAAAATTACTGTGTATGTATATAAAGGACTATTACGAAGTCTATGTTTCTGTCATATTTTGAGTCACCATTTACTGAAAGCCAATCAGATTGGTTGTTTGCCTATGTCAGGGTGTCTGAACAAACAAACACAATAAATCAGATTTGCCAGAACACGTGGAAATACGGAAACATTTGAGAGCAGTAATGTCACCTTTGTTTCCTCACAGTTCAGTTAGAAAATAATTTGCCCCTATCTGTGAAAGTTTGTTTTGATGTCTTTGTCTGCGATTGTATCCAGAAAAGCACTGATGAGTACTGGGATATGTTCCAACCTATTGAAAACTTATTGTTTTCTTTCCTTAAGCACCAGTCTAAATAATAAGACACTAAAAATCTCCAAACTATGTTGGTTAGTGTGTGTGTTGAAATCAGGTTCTCTGGCTTTCTCTCACAGTCCAAAAACATTGATTCAAGGTAAATTGGCTGCTCTAAATTGCCTTTTTGTGTGTGTGTGTGTGTGCCCAGGGATGGATTGGCGCACTGTCCTTGGTGTACTTGCCCAGTGCCTGAGATATTCTTCCCTCCGTGTCCCTTGTAGAGGATTAAGCGGAAGATAATGAACGAATGAGTTACGCATTGTTGCACTGCACAAACATATAAAACCTACTATATATCATATACGGAACAAAATACTATCTTTTAAAACTGTTTTATTATTGTACTGCAGGATGAATTACATACCTTTTGAAAGACAAATGCTCAAATGCCACATAAAAGACATACTTTAAATTAAAAGATTTACTCAAGCACAACTTGAGCACTTTACAATTGCCACCATTAAAACAAATACAGAGTACTCGCACTCAAAACAAAGATGTTAGACACTAGTTTTTTTTATCATGACACAGTGAGTAAGAGCGAGACTCTGGAAACATTTAGTTTGAGTTACTCTTTAAACACGGTCTGCTTGAGTTTCATCCAGTTGCTTAGTTCAATTCAAACATGAACAAATTAGCTATATACTCTTTATAATGGTCAGATAATTACACTGAATGTAGCCTGCTCTAAATTCAGTAGCACACATTTCTCAGTATGTTGCTATGCATCTGAACAATAATGATGTAAACACAACATACAGTATGCTAAAGCAACACAATTCTGCATGTGTTCTAGAAATTGTGAGTTTCAGATTTCATAGCAGTTTAAAATCTTTAAGATCATCGTCTGGTTGTTTTTGTAAAACTTTTACACTCCTCACCTCAAAAATGCATAACAGTTTAGGAAAATAAGTAGACTATATATTTAGAACCCATCCAGGAGATAATGTTTCAGACGCCTTGCAGATACACCTAGGACAGTAGGCCAGTCCATCACTGAGGTTTCCGTTTGTCCTTGATCATGTTATGTGTTTTTTTGGTCGTCTGAACGTGACGTTTAAACGTCATTGGCTATGTCCTACCTGGCGACTTGGCTCCTCTCTGCGCTGTGCGTGTTTGCTCAGTTTGCTCAGGTTTCGCCGTGCATCCGTAACAGTATATTTATTAATAAATGTTTTTTGTCTCTTTTTATGTTATAAAATATAAACAGACCTTTTTAATTCCTATGTGTACGATACATTTGAAGTACTTAACATTATTCCAAACTAATAGAGCACATTAAATAGAGACACTAAAAATAAGCAAAATATATTCACACACACAACTATGCTAATGGAAACTATCCCATTCCTCTTTTTTTCCATGAGCACTAACTCAGCACTAACATTTTTCCAAAATAATCCTGGCCCTTTGAGTCACATCAGAACATCCAGCCATGACTTAGCAAATAACCATCAAATAACACAACAGTGAAATTCTTTTTTGCTTTACACTGACTCTTCAAAAAGTCAGATAGTTTAATTTTCCACTGCTGTGTCCCCCACAGGGCTTGGAATAGCAATGGGGTAAGAGCAGCAGACAGTTAGTCTAGTTAAAGCTGATAAGAGAGAGTAAGTGAATAAGAGAGAAAGAGAATGAGAAAGAAGTGGACTCTTTAATATTCCATAAGATCACCTAATTCTTTAAATGTTCTTGAAATTTTTCTACTTTATTTCAATAAAAAAAAAATCATTTTTTTTTTTGGAAAAATGTCTTGCAATTGTGAGGTGACAAAATTATATCCATTGTGTCTGTCATCAGTAAAGTTTAATAAATACAAATTATTGTTTACTGTTATTTTAAAAGTTTGATTTACCACCTAACACTTAAAAACTGACATATGATTAACAAAAGTCTTATGAACAATTTTAAATTATAAGGTAGAGAACAATAATACATTATGATGGATGTCTTTCTATAATACAGTGTTTCTGTTTGCATCCATTGTTAGTATGTGATTTGACAAAGCATGATGGTTTATGTGAGCATTACCCAACCATGTAAGACTTACAAAACACAAGACAAAAATAATAGTTGCAACATGATGGAAGCAATAAAAAATACCTCAGGGCACATGCATATTGTACATACCACACATAGCCAATGATAAACGTGGCCTTTATATAAAAACCTAATAGGTATGATGCTCATAGATGTTTACCTCAGAAAATATGCACATGCTACACACAAAAAAAAAAATTATAAAAAAAAGGGGGCTCCTATAACCCGGTCACTGATACACTAGGGAGAGCCCCTGTGGGCTAGGGTGGCCTAGGTCAAACCCTGTGGGGCCATCACTGAATTGCGAAATCAGCAGCAAGCAAATGTGACTCAAGGCTCTCTGGGTTCACAAACTGGCAAACAACTACAGCGTCTAACTGCCCGTTGCCCGCTCTTCCATTTAGCATGAATGATGGCGCATTGCTGCCAGTGTACTCCCGGAGTGGCAACACGCAAGCAGACCAGGGTCCTTAAACAAGGTGGTCAGCATGGTCAGGATAAAAATGTGCTGGGAGGGCCAAGCTCCTCCAAAACAAAATAACAAAAGGAAACACTACAGATACAGAGCCAGTAGTTCTACGGTAAAATTGCAAGTTGTATGAATTAACAAACCTTGATGCACAATTTTACAGATCACAAAATAACAATAATGTCTCAGCAATGACATTATAAGCTCAGTGCTGTGAATGTTAATTGATTGCCGTGTCCAATTATCATAGAAAAAAGCAGCACTATGTCACTGCAATCTTTGCGGCTAGACAAACAAAAAGTCTGGCCATATATATCGAGTCACAATGTGGCCATGTCTCATAGAGAACAAGTAAGTACAAATGCTAAAATGTTACTGGATAATTTAGTATCTGCAAAAAATATTTTTGGTCTTTAAAGACTATTGTTCTATCTTATTGGTTGCAGTGATTTTAAAAAACCCCAATATAATTGCTTGGTAGTTGTAACTGAATTCAGTTTGGTTTTGGTAACATTTATTTTAATGCTTGTGGTTTTCTGAAAGAGATTTTTGTGTGAAAGATGTTTTCAATGTTGACTCTACATGGATGAAATAATTCTATTGTGCTACAAACCTTTTTATGAATTCAGTAAAGAATATTTGACAATTATTCACGTTGACATTAGAATTACATTTAAAAGTATCCATCCCTCTATAGAATCTAAGAATTTGAAATCAATTTTCAACATTTTCTCCACAGTGTGTTTATTAGATCCCTGGTGTGTACCAGGCTTCTCATGCACATGCCAGCACAACACTCTCCATCAAAACACTCTTCTCTTTAATGTGGTCATTTGATTTGCTGCAAGCAGAAACAAGCTTTTAAAACAGCATCCTGGCAAAGATAACAAACTTTGAAAGATGCACCTACATGATTTGTTTTTTTATTATTTCATTATTTTAAAAGAACAAATCTTTAAAAAAAAAAACTCTTCTTTATTGCCCAATAATAAGGTGTGGTTCTCCATAAAACTATTGAATATGCAGCTCTTAGGTTCAAATATTTGTGAAAATGCTTTGTGATTCACCACCATATGCAATCGCTTTATCAGTTCAATTTTTTTTTCGTAATATCAAAGGAATTTTAACATGACATTAAAAATTTATGATTCTAAACAGGATTCCCGATTTCTGTTTTGTGCAATATGAGAGGCTATATAAATAACATTACACAAACTGCTTTCTTTCACCAGAAAAAAAGGATAATTAAGAAATATGTTATCATTTCCTTTGTACCATATCAATCCCTTGTTATTTACTCAGGCATTCCCTGATTTGATAACCTCTCTTGAAGTAAAAGGGGTAGAGCTTGAACTTAATAGAGTTAGAAATGTAGTTAAACTAGCACACCAGATGCTGTAGGCCTGATGTCTCCTTCATTTTTTTTTTTTTTTTTTTTTTTTTTTTTTTTTTTTTTTTTTTTTACAAACAAGCAAGTTGGTTGGTATAATAATGAAGAACAAAAAATATTTACAATGTCAAGTGTGATTAAGGACTTTTAAATATGTGCTGCTCCAGTTGCCTCAAAAATGATCTGTAATGACGTGGAAAATCATTCATTCATTATCTTCCTTTACATGGGTCACGAGTGGTTCCCCATGCCCATCCAAGGGTGAACTTACACACAGAATATTATTTATTGTACAATTTAGAGCAGCCAGTTTACCTCAAATTTCTGTTTTTGAACTGTGAGAGGAAATCAGAGAACCCAAAGGAAACCCACGTGGAAACGAGGAAAACATGGAAACTCCACTCAGATTGGGACTCGAACCAGGGAATCCCTAGCGCTAGGATGCTGAGAGGCGAACGTGCTAACCACTAAGCCACCGTGCTGCCCCATAAGTTGGAAATGTAAATTAAAAATCTTTTATAATTGAGCTACATTGAGGTAAATGGGCAGCTGAAATTTTTAAAGGAAAAAAGGCAACAGAACAACTTATTACACACAAATGAACCTTGATTATTTAAGGACACACGCATACATTGTGATTTTGGAAGTTTTTTGCAATGTTTATTCTTGATCTCTACAGTAATCAAGAGATTTTAAGTTGCTAAAACTGACATTTGGAAATTGCTGAAGCCAAGTCTTATCAGTCGTAATGTATCCTTTAGTAATTTCGCCTCCTGTTGCATATCCTTTTCTGATTTGTTCCTCATTCATTGTGTTTTCTGTAACCATGCAACCAACTACAGAGTAGACAATCTGTTTCCAGTTTAAACCAGCATACACATGTTCAGTGTACAAAAGTGGTCACGTAATATAAGTTTTTTAGGAGCGTCACACTTGTGGATGATAATCGTTTTCATTTTCAAATGCTGGCAAAATTCTCCCTGTAACATTTTCATTGTACAACATATTAATGTGTAATGATGAGGTGCTACACATCTGCGCTACTCCTGAAATTTCAAGACATGGCTGAGTGGTAAGCACCGTCACCTCACGCTAAAAAGGTTCTGGGTTTGATTCTTGGGCCCCGAGGACAAGATCATTTCAGGGTGGAGTTTTTATTTCATTTCACTGTGTCTTTCTGGGCTTCATTCCAGAGCTCTGGTTTTCTCCCACAGTCCATAAACATGCTAGCAGAGTGATGGAAGATCTCAAACTACCCTGTCAATGTGTTTCTCTATGTGCTTACCCTGTATGGAGACCTGTCCAGCATATTGCTTCACCTTTTGACCTGCAAGATAATCAATATTAATGATATAATGAGAAATTTTTTGGAAAATACTTAAAATAACAAATAAACTAGAAGAAATCAATCTGCATCCAAATGCCTGAAAATGTACAAAATATGACAATTTACACACTGGCATGTGAGTGGCAGTTCAAATGTGGTTGACTAAGTCATTGTTTTACAATGCCTTTGTTTTTATCCATTCACACTGAAAAAGAGACAAATGTTTTAAATTGAAACCGGGTCAGATGTAAATTAAAATTTCTTATTACCAATTAGTTATTAGCTGAAAAATAAATAAGACTTTCCACCGGCTTCACTATATTTTTTAAAATACAACCTGGATAATCAAATGCATTGCTGTCCTTGATACTGTGTATTTAAATAATGTTACACCTACATCCTCATGATGTATGATGACCCTGGTGTATAGCCATGTCCTGGACACATGCTCAGCATATAAATGGTCATTTATCATGCTTTTTATTATTAAGGGGAAATTATTTTAATAGGAAGCCAAAAACTTTCATCTAGTCTGAAATCATTTCGGTTAAAAAAGAAAATCTGTTAGTGTGGACATTAGAGGTTACTTTAAAAAAAATGCTGACATGTTCTGGAGCTTCAAGACGCTTCTTTGTGTTTCCACATTTCTTTGCCACATTACAGCATTTCTCTAAGGATTCATCCTTAAACAAGAGCAGCAGATGAATTCATAGTGTGAACAAAGCAGACTGTTGTTAAAGAGGATTGCAAAGGGGAATCACTGAAAGGATTGTACTTTCTTATCTTAGTCTTTGGCAAAATGGATTAGTTTATTTAAAGAACAACATGTGGGCATACATTAAATGGCAGTTCGGACTGTGCTTCCAAGTCTCTGGGTGAAAAAAAAACACAGCAGAAAAAGTTATATAACTTAATAACATAACACAAAAAATGCACTATAGTAAATTAGATGGACTTCTTACAGCTCTCCAATGCACAAACAATGTATGAAACACTAAGATGCGGATGAACGCTTCTCATATGGCACACATTAACCACGGTTGTTTTAAACAGCAGAAAAACAACATCAAATGAAGCAGTCTTAACTGTGGTGATGTTGCTGGTGGTTGTGAAGTGACGTTTGTGTGTGTGAGATTCGGACTGGTGCAGCATTAATTTATATGCATATGTGTTTATTGGCGGGTGATAAAGACAGGAAGTGCTGCTTGACTGGTTTTCCCTGGAGCCTGGTGGACGTATTTTGCACATCCACATTTACTCCATCTACTCAGATAAGTTCACCTACCAGCTCCCTTGCTGGGGTTTCAGAACAGTGAGAAACTCCGGAGGGAATCTGCTGTATCAAAGAGATGGGGATTTCCTGTCCCACATTATCTTCTGGTACATTTCCTGCCCCTTATAAATAAACCCATCTGATTTATAGTGTTCTCACAGTGTGATCATTGGTGGCCCAGGAAGTTAACCTTGATCTTAAGTAACAATCTTTTTGAGTCAGGTTAATATGATGTTCTTAGATTATAGCCTGTCTAAGAACCAGTGGTAATCACAAGTCCTGTTTGTATGTTATTGTTGTGAGAGTAAAGTGAAATTAATAGCTTTCAAAACAATAGAAAGCCCCAGCATGTCTCTTTTCGTAGTACTTTTCCAGGGACCAGTTTCCAGCACTGGTTCCTGTGTCTAATCTGGAAGCATGTTGTTTTTTTATTTTTAGTGTAAAGTCAGTTGTAGTCTGGCAAAATATATTGCATTCCAGAATTGAAGTGCTGAGAGGCAGAAGTGCTAAACATTCAGCCCTCATGCTGGTCCAAACCAAAAAGATGCTTATTTTAGTAGTTTCTTAATAGAAATTTGTTAATTTGTTTTTTGGCAGGCATATTTTATTTACTAGACTATAAAAAATGTCCTGATGCAAAGACTATATGGTTGTATCTATTGTACATATTTTATAAACATCCCAATAATTGCACATTTGTCTGTTTGTAACAGATATATTGCACTGTTTTTTAGGTTATTGTCACTGTAAACTGTAAACTAGATGCTCTTCTATTTGGCTGTATTGGGACCCCAATTCTTTCCAGCCTCACATCCTTGCTGTTGAGAATGATGACCGACAAATGTTTTATCATATAGAGTGTATATGCAGGGGAATGTTTAGAACATAATACTTGCTGTTCATAAACAATAGCTGCATTTTCTCCTCACTGGACCAGTTTCCAGTGTCACTTAGATGCTGCTTAGCACACTTTAAGCAAGCTGCATTATGAATATTACTGAATAGTGGCATTAGTTTTACCACTACCCCAATACAGGCCTGAATTATGAAGTCCGGCTGAGAGAGATTTATGAACAAAATGTCCTATATTTGCACAGACTATTTCTGGTTCTTTAAGAATGACCATTAAGATGATTATTTTTTGAACTGAATGCACAATTTAGCAGTTACATACAAATCAAGTTTTTGCCAACATTCTATCATTTTAGAGGTTGTTTAAGGCCATGGTAGTTTTTAAAACACCTTTTACATATTTTGGTATGCTACTCCAATGTATTTTGTATTATTTTTCATTTTAAATTAACAATAGAATTATAGTAAGTCACACAGTGGCTCAGTTTTTAGCATTTTTAGCTTGGGTCTTATGTTCAGATCTCAGGTTGAGTGGATGAGGTTCATTCTGTTAGAAAATTGCATTCAAACTAATCACAAAACAAATTACATACAACTAACTTCATATTAAATATAAGTGTTCAAATATGTATTGTTTATGCAGTAAATGCATTTTTTCCGCTACAAATGTATGGTGGTAAAGGCTAGTCAGTTCTTAATTTGTGAATTGGTGACCAAGTAAAGGGTAATCAGACTTATGTGACAAATTATCATCTGGACACCCACTCAAAGCCAACAGGTTAGCACTTAACATTTAGGACTCCCACATAAACTGCTTCTCGGTCAATGGGGACTTTGTTATATTAGACATATTCATAAAGTGCTCACTAAACCGCCCCAGGGAGAATTTTTAGAATAATGCATTTGTATTACAGTATCTTTATTACAATGCAGACGCAAAGCGCAGTGCTTTAAAAAAAAAAAACATATTTTTTTCAAAGTTCCATGACTAAGGTGATTAGGGAAATAGTTTTGTGTTGACACATTGCTTTGATTACAATTTGTCAAAACAACATAAACATACAACAAATTTACTCCTGCCACTTAAATGAAAATAAAAATAAAATCAACCCATAGGATGCTGACATATAAGGTTCTTGAGACAACAGTCGTTTTTCTACACACGTGTAGCACTTATATTGTGTCTACATCAAAATAGCTACTAGTACCAATTTGTTAAAAATATGTGTAAACAGTATTAGAAGTCAGAGTAATTTGAAGTCACATGGTTAAAACATAATGAAAAAAATGTGCTTAAGGTGAAGTCCAGTTGCATGTGACCCCCTCAGACGCCATTGCCATACTTTATCCTACGTCAGCTGAGACTTATAATTGCAGGACTTCCTTTCTCAGGGGTTTTCCAATGGTCAGCATTAAGTTACTCAGAAGATGTTCAATTGTTTTTAAACAGCCCTCCCCCAGGGAAAAAAAACTGTATTCGAAAATACGTGACAGAGGAAGTAAGCGAAAATTAAGGATGTTTTTACTTTTGATAGCAGATGAATCATTAAGGTTACAACAGCATCGCAGACAAATGTAATTATATTTTTTACTTCAGACTTATTGGAAATAATGACTGGTTGAAGATGACTCATGCAAACTCCACGAAAAATGTCCCACTGTCCATTCTATGGAGCAAAGGTCAGATAAAGATTCTGTACTCTAAAAAGTTAGGTTTTTTGACCTCTTAACTATGAAATCATAGAGGGTATGGACAGAACTAAGAAGGATGTTGCCTGTAAGTGCTGATATCCTTTTTGCTTTCTGTTCACTGTCGCAAGGTTTGTCAGATCTTTAAGTATTAACAATAAAAGGAATATTTAATCTGGCACAGTATTAGAGTTTCATGCAACCTCAAATTCATGAGAAAAAAGCATAGAATGTTGCTGCAAGTAAACGACTGCAAGTAGCATGTGGACATACAGTACAAAACAAAACAAAAAAATTATTAAGAGTAGTAATGAATGTCACCTGGTGATTCAAACTCATGGCAGTGCTAATTCTCAGTGCACATCGTTCATCGTCCATAAGGCAGAGTCTCTTAGCATTTAGAAAAAAACTTTTCCAAACACATCTCTTCCACAGGCACGTGCTAATTTAAAAAAGGCAGCCAGATCAGGTCTATTTGTTAGTCACTTTGGATAAAAGTATCTGCTAAATGACTAAATGTAAATGTATAAAGACAATTTAGGAAGTATGTTTATTTCCTAACACCATTCCAAAAGCAGATCACGTGAATAATAGTGGGTAATAGACATTTGTACATCAACAGATAAACATACAGTAACAGCAATATTAAATTGACTGGTGAATTGTCAAAAGACATACATGAAACATGAGAACGCATTTGTATCCCATGGGAACAAATTCCAGACATGAACACTGGCCACACTGTTCCATATCCCACACCATATTAGTGATAACCTGGCTCTCTTTGTATGTGTGTGAGCATGTGTGTGTAAACAGACATTCCAGACTTTCATGCTCACTGACTTAGAATGAGGGAATGTTTAAAAAATGAACTAGACTGATGTCATGCAAATGACCTTCATAAGTGTATTACTTTAGTCTTCCATTCAAAAATAAAAAGTGAATAGTTTGGCGTCTTGGAGAACATGCATAATGCATAAAAACTAATTCTTATTTGAAACAGTAATTTAACTGACAAATATAGAAAAAACTTTTTTTAAACTTTAGTATGTATTGACACACAGCTTAAACTATCAGAATAGTCCACAAAAAAGCCTAATTTCTGTAGATTCCTGCTCTACAACTCAAGAGTATCAAAATGTTTCTTACTGTGCAGGCTACTCAAGCCCTCAACCTCTCAAGGCTTGAATAGTGAAAAACACTGCTTGTCGGTCTCTCAGCTCATCAAGCCTTTACAGATGATAGAGATGTTCAACCAATCCCAAGTGAGCCCAATTTACTCCTGTACCCATTCTTTGTTGGCTTTCACAACAACTGCCAACAGGACCGTTTCTAGATCTGCTCCTTCCTACACCCTGGCGTATTTACTGTGCTATAGTGAGAACTGCTGCCTGGTCTTTCAACCTCACTCTGGCGCCATTTCTCACTCCATATCACCACTGCAAAATGGTGGAATGATCTTCCAAACGTTGTAATGGGATTATTATAATAAATTATTCAAAATAAATGTAAGAAAATCTGCACTTTTATAAGGTCCTTTAGCGACCTGTGAACGATGCACCCCACAACTTGATTTAGGGCTTGTGAGTATGTCTTTGCTATCATGGCATGAGTTATAAGTGTGTTTTGGTCGTCACCTGCAATAAACCAATCAGAGTTTCAATTGCCTTTCCTTTAAGAGCCTGGTGCGTTTTGACTGGCAATTGCAATTTTAATGGGGCACTGAGACCATTTACATGTGAATTAATGTTAATACCATCTGCAGGAAATTACATCAAAGCGGCTACAACCAAGTGGCTAGTTTTAATATTAGACATCATTAGACCATGGTGACCACAGATGAACATCTGAAGTGCTGTGTCAACCAGGAATGGGCAACGGTTCCTTTTGCAAATATATATGCTTAGAAAATGATCAAACTACAAATTCTGCATTAGACTTAGGTGGTGTAAATGGAAATATGTGGGCTTATATACAGTATATTCTCATTCATGCGTTTCCTGTATTTTCATGACTATTTACATTGCAGATTCTCACTGAGGACATCAAAACTATGAACGAACACATGAGGATTTATGTACTTAAAAAAAAAAGGTGAACTAACTGATATCATGTTTTATATTCTAGTTTCTTCAAAATAGCCACCCTTTGCTCTGGTTACTGCTTTGCACACTGTTAGCATTCTAAATAATATCAGTAATTAACCCTGAAAGGCACACCTGAAAACCATTTCAGGTGACTACCTCTTGAAGCTCATTGAGAGAACGCCAAAAGTGTGCAAAGCAGTAATCAGAGCAGAGAGTTGCTATTTTGAAGGAACTAGTATATAAAACTAGTATATTTCACCTTATTTTGCTTAGTACATAACTTCACATTTGTTCATTCATAGTTTTAATGCCTTCAGTAAGAATCTGCAATGTAAATAGTCGTGAAAAAAAGTACAAAACACATTAAATGAGAAAGTGTGTCCAAACTTTTGGCCCGTACTGTATTACAGATGATTTGTGTGATTAATGAAGCAAAAGTTGCGCCTTTAAATAAATGTAAACAATAATTTAGGTAATAAAAGCAAATTTTAAATTTTATTTCATTGTGGCTTGTGGTTAGCATGTTTGCCTGATTTACATGTTTTCCTCATGTCCACATGAGTTTCCTCCGGGTTCTCCGGTTTCCTTGAGCATGGACTCAAGGTAAAATGACTAGAGGGCCCCAAATAGCAATAAATTGACGCCCTGTCCTGGGTGTATTTGACCACTGTCCGAAAAGTTCTCCCCTGGATGCACATGGGTAACCCCCCGCGACCCTATAGAGTATTAAGAGGAGGATAATAAATGAAAAACACACAAGTTACACAAAGTACATTATAAAACCTGATTAATCATTATTTATAAAATCTAGGGCGGAGTTGGAGAACAGTTCTAAAGAATAATTTCTGGTAACTGACACATGGTTTTGCCATAGAGGACGTGCATAAGCCATAATTTAATTTGTTTCATAGGACATTTTGCAGACTCAAAGAAAATCAAAACAAAACATTGAAAACGATGTCAGAAAAGATATTAAGCCATTCATTCTGTTTTTCCTTTGGCAATTCATTATTTGGGTCTATGAGTCAGACTTGCCATAAATAACATTTCCATTGCCATGCCTTGTATTGTTTACAAGTGTGTGTTGTGGGGAGTGAGGTGGGGGATAGGTCAGAATCAAATCGATCATAATGGATTTATTCTGTGTTAAATTAAGTTCCACAATTCCACATGTGGCGACACAGTGGCTTAGTGGTTAGCACGTTCGCTTCTCAGCGCTGGGGATTCCCAGTTCGAATCCCAATCTGGGTGGAGTTTCCATGTTCTCCCCGTGTCTGTGTGGGTTTCCTCCGGGTTCT
>JAOUQT010141608.1:0-30656 GCA_025769995.1 Xyliphius kryptos | reverse complement strand
CTACCTGAGCAACTTGTGTGGGTTGTAGACACCGCCTCATGCTACCTCTATAGTGAGAGAACTGACCAAATGCAAAATTGACCAAAACATCAGCCAGAAAGGACGAGAACAGAGAAAAGGTGTGTGGTCACCACCTGCAGAAGCCCTCCTTTATAGGGGTTGTCTTGCTAAGTGCCTCTCATTTTTACCTGTTGTATGTTACATTTGCACATCAGCGAAGTGAATTTAATTTACAATAAGTGTTGCTTCCTAACTAGACATGTGTGTGTGTGTGTGTGTGTGTGTGTGTGTATATGTTTAATTTAAGTGAAAGGGCAGTTTTCAAACCTTCAGTGTGCTCGGTTTTAAAAACTGTATAAATGTGTGATTGATAACAGACTAGGTGAGAGTTGTGAGCCAGCTTGCTCCTTCAGCACACTTAATATTGATCCTCATGCTCTGTCATTTTTCTTGGCCTTCAGAAATCTGTGTGGAAGGAGGGGGAGGGAGGGATCGATAGAGGCGAGCGATAAATTTCCATCCTGTAAGGCTGCACTCTCCAAGGTTAATCCAGGTGCTCCTTCAGTCAGGGAGAGATGGAGCGATAGCTTCAAGCTAAAGCTCCTTAAACGGAAACATCAAAGAGATGAGAGTCTGGCTTTTTATCCATCCTGCTGATCAAGAGCCTGCAAGGGGTGGGGGTTTGTTAGGGCTTGTAATGCATCCTATTTTACATCTTTTAAAAACACAGAATGCATATAATGAAAAAGAATGTGTCAGTAATAATATTAACATTGATTATTATATTTTTAGTATTAAAATCTTTAAAAAACATTTAAAAAGAAAATGTATAAATAATATATATTTATATTTTGCTTGATTAGAATACCCAGGTTGGAAGAATTTTTTATTTTTTTTTTTTTACCAAAGGATGCCATTTGCTTTAAGTAAACCTGTCCTTGTGTAGTCACAGTCCGTATTCGGCTGTACAGCAAATCTTCTTCAAGAATTAGTGTTGACTTGGCATATCATTTTTCTTTTAGTCTTATTGTCAAGTCCCAGTTGAATCGAAATATCCCCACAACATAGTGTTACCACTACCAGAGTACTATGCCTCAACGTAATGCCTCATGATGTGTAATACTGTGCCTTTTTATTTAAGACTTTTCCTAAGCAGAGCCAATCCACAGCAGGCTCAATTTTTATCAATCGATTTATTGGTTACATAGAAGCACAATATTTGTATGTGTCATGGTATTTAGTGATCTAGCTGTTCGGGATGATTTAAATCAGGAGTGTCCAAACTTACAAAGAGGGCCAAATTTGATAAGTGACGATGCTCGGGGGCTAATAATTCCTTCTGACATTTTTTCACCACAAAAGTTTTAGGAAAATACACACTGTTATAAAACAATTTTTATTGTCACATTACCTTTATTTTCTTTAAATGGCATTATAACGGAATATAAGCCACCCAGACATAAACATCTCTCATGACACAATTCTTTTATATCTGGAGAGTCAGATAACATTGAACAAACTATATAGAATACCTCAAATTTAAGGTAAATTACAGGTCAAGCAGCTCCTCTGTCACTGTCATGTTGTTGTCAATGCCTTCTAAACACAGTAGTGTGTTAAATGCATCGGTGCTTTCATCGCAGGCTAATGAGAAATAAACAGAAGCCTCTCCTCTGTCCCCTAGCTGCTTCTGAAATTTGACGAGAAGTCCTCAATTCTGCTAGAGGCACAGAGGTAGACACAGACCATATTAGAGTTGCGGATTTACATTTTAAAAGTTTTCTTAATTGTTTATTCTGACAGATCTAGGAAGCCACAAATAACACATTTGGAATTTGACCACAGGCTGTAATTGGTCGCAGGTGGGGCGGGACTTTGGACATGCCTAATCTAGAAGGTTTCGAGACAATTGTAAGAGATAAAACGTTTGATTAAGTTAACCTGACTTCCTTAAATTACAATCAGGATGTAGACAAATGAACTAGAAGTTAATAATTGTTACTCTTAAGTTTTTATCATACATTAAACTATTTTATTTAGTAACATTCTTTTTCTCCCCAGCTGTCTCTACATTTTTGTGTTTATAAACTCTCTGCATGTCAAAATGTCATTATGTACGGTCCTTAAAATATTTGCTCATTCGTCATTCACACATTTCAGCCATTCCTTGTGTTGGTAAAATGCAAATTTCTGATTTTTAAAAGTTATAATATATACATTGGCTTAAAATCCCTCTGTACAGGACTTGTATATGTCATTCCCAAGACTAATTGACGCTTTATTGGCGTCACCATATACACCATACTAATAAATTATAGTGGTCTAAAACCAGGTGTTTCAGTTTCAGTGTCCAACCACTTTACCTAAAGTACTAAGGTGTACTGTAACATGTTATGATTGTTATAGTTTTAAAGGCTTTTAGCTAGCTGGCTTAAATTATGTTAAAAGTAATTACAGGTCTCTAAATGCTACAAAACAAGTCTTCATTTATGTATATGAAGTTTTTGTTTGTTTGGTATTTATCATTTTACTAATACTGAAGTAAACGAAGGATCTTGTAAATTGTCATATCATCGTCGACACGTGATTGCAATCTTCTACTTGTACTTCATCTCTATTCACCATTTACTCAGTCATGGCTAACCTAGACTCCCACACCCCCCTCATTTTTTCCCAAATGTCCATGTGCATGGATGATTCTGAAAGGGTCTCCTGAAAAGCCCACAGTATTGTGGGTCATCTTTGTCTCCAAGTAAGATGCTCGTTTAAGCCCTTTGTCTGCTGTATGGCTGCTGTTGTGTGGCACTGTTGGAGTTGCTGCAGCTTTTTTGTTAGCATTTTCAGACGAAGAAACAGGAGTGTGGAATCTGGTTCTGCTCATCCAGAGGTTAGACAGTTTTGATGGCACCCCTTAAAGAAACACAAAACCCAATGAAAGCCAGTTTCTTGTTATTTTAAAGATCCTGCACAATGGCAAATGTTTTCATATATAGATTCTGAATAATGGCTATAAAACCTTTCACAAACAATTTAACACCTACACAACAGGAAATAACATTTATTTTTTTTATCCTTTTGTTGTGTGTTAGCTGTGTAAAGAAGGACATTACATAAACAGTACTAAATTGTGGTCACACAATGAGTTTATATTTTTAAAATTAACAGTTGAGTCTGTTTCGGTCTTGATTAATATGATGTGTATACAAAATTTTGAAATCTCTGTTTATCTATTGTCCTGATTCAAGCTCTCAAGTGATTTAAGCCCTTTTGTTAGTTTTTAGCATTTGTTTTCAGCTAGATAACAGAGAGCTCTTCATTACACTCAACATAAGTACTTACATGTTTTGGATTCTCTGCACAGTTAGCTGCTCTGTTGGCACTTGAGTTCAATCATAATGTCAGCAGGCTGATACTAGGGGGTTCGTAAGACTACCATTTAATTCAACTGATGTGTTTTGTCCCTCTTGCAGTGCGTGTGCGAAAGAGGCATTAGTAACCCTTTTCTGCTCTCTTACCTTAAAAGCAACTTTTTTTTTAACATGATGATTTTGAACAGGTATGCCCAATAAGTCGATTGCGATCAACTGTTTGATTGCACAAATGAGGTTTATCGATCGCTGTAAAAACCTACACATGTCGTTCTGTTGAGACTTCCACCTGATCATGATGCTTTCCCGCTGCTGGTGTTTTGTATTTATTTATAATTTTTGTGATTCAACTTTTCATTGAAAGTTTTCATTGGCTAATTTTGTCACATATGACTTAATCAGATCACGGTTTAAGAAGTGGCTTCAGCAGCTACTTACCAGACTCCTCCCACCTGGCTGACACTATTCAGTGCAAATCAGTTTTTTCAGTGGATTACTTTATATTTCTAATACAGTGATTTTTAATGCGATGGATCGTCAGGTGTGGTGTAGGAAATTGTCAATTTTCACTCCATTTGTCAAAAAATAAGTAGTCACTACAAATAATTTGGCTTTATTGACTGCCTGTGCCAAAGTTTTGGTTGACTAAGTAAATGACTACTTAAGCTGACTCGCGGTCTGATCAGTTTGGTATCTTTTAAGTAGCATATCTTTTCTCATCTTTGCCGTAATCAATCATTACATACAACATTTTAACTTTATTGTTTAATACATGTAACCAAATTTACAATTGAAATATAACAGTGTTGTTTTAGACAGATTTATTTGTTTGTGTAATAAAAGCGCTTTCTTTGCTTTAAAAAAAAATCTGACTCTAAAATATTGATTATATGCTTGAAATGTGAGTAAATATTAGCTTTTTTATTTTGCTTTGTGCATCTGTGTAAATTATTACTTTGTTTTACCTCTGAATTATGGTTTATATGTATAAGATTTATTTCTTCAGGTTGCAGTTTTTTTAAGCGTTAATCCCACCCACTTTTGTTATCCTTTTTAGGATTGGCTAAAAAGGACCCCCATAGAAACCAATCAGGAAATGGAGCTATTTCAACATTGCTCCCATTTACAGTTACATACATTTACATTTAGTTATTTAGTAGACTCTTTTATCCAAAGCGACTTACAAGTACCCCACCTTGGTTTGGGTCAGAACACAGGGCTGATACAGAACCCTGGAGCAATGAGGTTTGAGGGTCTTGCTGATTTTCTGTTTCATCTCAAAGAGGTTCAGTTCAGTGGGCGCTCGAGAGATTCTACTCCCTAAAATTGTTTAAAATAGTTTTTAGGAGTGGGCTTTATACAAAAGAAAAAAAGTTAATACTCAGTATGATTTCACACTTTAATCATAAAATACAGTATACAGTATTGCATTACAAAATGTAATTAGTTTAAGGTTAGAAATTAGGAGCACCCATATCCATTTTGGGCAAAAAAAGTAGAAGTATTTATCTGTTGAAACCATTAGCAAACTGAACCCATGTGTTTGTTCATGATTGGTTTGGAATCATAATGTTGATATCAGAAAACATTCTGTGATGGTACTTTGTACAAACGCTGTTTCATAAAAACCTTAATTAGATGTATCTATTACAAATGAAATGAGAGTGTTAGTAATGAAATGTAATTGTTCAGAGGGTCCTGCTCGGGGCTCCCTGGGGTGACGTGTGCAGGACTCTGTGAGGAGTTTAATGAGAGCATGTCGTATCTAGTTCACTGTTCATGATCAAGATCTCCCACAATCCCCAGCGCACTGCGCTCATTTAAACCAGCTCTAATTAGCCTGATTGATCCTTCATCACTCCTTCAGCACATGTTCTGTTGATGAGAAAACTGAGGATGAGCCTGTGCTCTGTTTATTTTTCAGGACCAATGATCAGCTGGTGGCCTTCCTTTCCAAGTACCGCAACATGAACTTCATCAAATCTCATGGCAGAGATAATACTCGGTGAGTAGTTACTTTGCTATAAAAACATTACAACATTCCACCTGCTCAACCATCACCCAAAACACCTGGCTCAAACATGTTAGTCGAACTATTAAATTAATGAAGGGAATTGTTGCCATATTGTGAGATGTTTACAGTATACATATTTCAAACTTATATTTAATTGAAACCTTTAAGTCAGAGTGTATAACCCCATGTCACAAATGTAAAAATGCAATTTGACATTTATGGTATAGGCTGGATTTTTATTGACATGCAATTGCTGCTGCAACTGGTTTGAACAAGAATCCTGTGGTGGGTCAGAAAGACATAGAGAATAAAGTGGGCTATCAGTCACAGCAGTACTATTCATAGATCTTTCTTATAAATGTAGTATGATTATATTATTTGGTAAAGCATTTTCCTCTTTGGACATTGCAATAATAGCAAAAATCATAATGCATACAGATTGAAAAACACAAGTACAATAACCTATTCTAGGTTTATCCAAGAAAAAAATAGACATACTGTATGGATGCTGTCTAAAAATCGTCTAGTATTAGTCATAACTAGCTGGTTAGTTTATAAAGGTAGAAGTAATTATGACATTTTTTTGCCACAGTTTTATTAGGAAGCAGGGCCTGGACCGCCTGTTCTTTGAGTGTGACACACACATGTGGCGACTGGGAGACAGAAAGATCCCGGAGGGCATTGCTGTAGATGGTGGATCTGATTGGTTTCTACTGAATCGTGCCTTTGTGGAGTATGTCATAAACTCTGAGGATGACCTGGTCACCAACATGAAGCGCTTTTATGCTTTTACACTCCTGCCAGCCGAGGTACTTTCATTTGTCAGAGATTAAACTTGATGTCTGTCTTATTCAGAAAAAGTACCATGACACAGGGTAAATACTTTTGTAATTACAATGAATCATAACAATTCTTTGTAGTCTTATGCACTGATTTAAAAAGATCCAGGGCTACAATACAGACCATTGTTTACTGTGTGGTTTGTATCAGTCACATGAGTTTAATAATGTGCAAAATAAATTGTTGAATTGCTTTTTTTAATTTAATTTAAGGCAGTTTAGGTAAGTCCATTTTCTCCTTTAGCTTGACAAAGTTGTAAGGTTTTTTAATTCTTTGCTGTTTCAAAGTCAGAAAGGATGTTCTTATTTTCCCATTTGATTCTTGTTTTTATCAAAGATCCTTAACATATTTTTATATAGCTGATTGATTTTGGTTGTAGATTGGTCTCTTCAGAAATCTTTTTTTAAGGTGATCTCTGATCATTTAAATACATTTTCAGAATGATTTACTACTAAATAGCTGTTTCTAATTTTCTATTTTATCTTTATTCAAACTAGTGTTTACATTTTTTTAATATTTTATCTTCTAAAATGTAATACAAACTTTTTTACAATCTCTAGTTAAGCAGCATTTATATTGTGGTAAAATTAACTTAACAATTTAGTGTAATCCTATGATATTTTTTGTGGTACCTTTGATTAATATTACAGGGTACTACAGTGGATCAAATTTGTGTTTTAAAGTCTTTGAATTAAACTCAAAGGTTTGTAGTCTGCAGAACAGTAGTTTAAAATCATCATTCAGTCAGTAGTTCAAAGCCTGATAATACCTGGATCAAGTTGTGATTCTTTGTACTGTCTGCTGATAAAAACACTTAAATTGTAGGTTAAAAGGCATAGACCACCAGTTACTTAAGTCTGTGTGCCATCCATCTATTTTACTTTTATCAGAATCTCTCGCTTCTACATCTTATCTCACCTTTTTTCTCTTTCTCTCTCGCTCTCTCTACTTTTATCTGAAGTCATTCTTTCACACCGTGTTAGAGAACAGTCCTCACTGTGAAAGCATGGTAGACAACAACCTCCGCATCACTAATTGGAATCGGAAACTGGGCTGTAAGTGCCAGTATAAGCACATTGTGGACTGGTGTGGCTGCTCACCCAATGACTTCAAACCCTCCGACCTGCCACGTTTCCAGGTAGGTACTTTAGATCACTTGTTTATTAATGTTTTTGTTCCAGTCATATTTAACTTCCATACAGCTGAGTTTTACAGGAAATACTAAATGCATACATCTTTCCTAGTGTCAGCACCTTGACCAGTCAGTAGCTGTTGCTCAATATTTCATCAGAATTAGCCTGCTGACAAAGATCATGCCACAAGCAAAGTGTGCAATTGCAAATAGCCAAAAGTAATTAAGAAATCCATGGTAACTGACCAATAGAGAACATAGAACCAACAGTGGACTTAAAAAAAGAAACAGATGTACTACAGTCTGTATATGTAAAACTACATCTATATGGTAGTTGGAGAAAATGGAGCATGAAGGAGGTGTGTCCAAACTTTTTGCTGGTACTGTATGATGTTTGGTTGATTGTTAGGGAAATGTACGTCCTTCAGTCTTTAAAACTGGATTGTGGATGTGATCCAAATTTCCTGACTGAAAACCCACACAGACAAAGATTGTATGCACATCAAAAAAATACAAATTTTTGACAGTACTACACAATGTGTGCCACCTGTTTTGCGTTGCGAATCAGATTTTAGTTTTTTATGATATTGTTTTCTTCATTGTGGCTGATTATTTGTGATTAAATCCTCTATATGGCTATTACTAAGATTTGATGTTAAATGGCAGTAGTGACCTGCATTTTGAAGCCGGATGATCGGCTGAGATCTGTGCAGGTAATTAGTGCTACTCGGGTGACACTAGTTTAGCACTCACATTGGACTTAAACCTGCAAAATTTACATCTAATAATGGTAAACTGCTTTAATTAAAAAAGATTTAACCTGCAGAGAGCCATGTTAGCACTTGAATTGATGCTTCACAGACTTCATTAAATGTAGGTTCATCAAAGCTTGGCATGAAGCCCCATTGTGCGGATGATGCTGGTCATCCCCACCTGCAGCTGACAGACAGGGTTTTCCAGAGCAATGCTAGAGCATTTGCCCCATGGACATGACACGTAAGTAGGTAAAACGCACAAGGGGAAAGGAACAGAAATAGGAAAGGATGAGAAAGCGAGAATGGCCTCCTTTGTTATTGTCTATGCACATGGCTTTGTTGACCAATAGGTTCCTTACCCTTTACAACAAATATCTTGCTGTGTCCAGTCCGAATTGTGAAAGCACATTAAAATATTTGGACAGGGGCATATTTACCTTCATGTTGTAATATCTTTTTTTTAATTGAACTGTTCAGTTGCTTTGAAACAGAGGATGGTTTACAGGTTGATTGTTACACTCTGTTGGTAAAGTCACTGTGTTGTAACACATTCAGAACATGACCTAGCATTGTCCTGCTAAAATAATCATGGACTTTTTTTGGAAAAGTCATCATTTGGATACAATATTTACTTTATTGCCAAAAATATTTGGTTACATGGCTTAACTCACATAGCAACTCAAGTGACATCCCATTCCTAATCCATAGGGTTCAATATGATGTCGGTCCCCCCTTTTGCAGATAGACCAGCTTTATCTTTTCTGGGAAGGCTGTCCACAATGTGTAGCAGTGTGTTTATGGGAATTTTTGACCATTCCTCCAGAAGCGTATTTGTGAGGCCACACACTGATGTTGGATCAAAAGGTCAGAATTCTGTGTAGGCAAGTCAAGTTCATCCACACCAGACTCTGTCATCCTTGTCTTTA
Source organism: Xyliphius kryptos (assembly GCA_025769995.1). Lineage (NCBI taxonomy): Eukaryota > Metazoa > Chordata > Actinopteri > Siluriformes > Aspredinidae > Xyliphius > Xyliphius kryptos. Next base: position 21,621 of record JAOUQT010141608.1, on the reverse strand, counting down.
TGGACCTTGCTTTGAGGACTGGTGCATAGTCATGTTAGAAAAAAAAGGGGCCAACTCCAAACTGTTCTCACAAAGTTGGGAGCATGGAATTGTCCAAAATGTCTTGGTGTGCTAAAGCAATTAGAGTGCCTTTCACTGGAACTAAAGGGCCAAACAACCCCAAACCATAATCCCCCCTCCACCAAACTTTACACTTGGCACATTGCAGTCAGACAAGTACTGTTCTTCTGTCAACCGGCAAACACAGACTCGTCCATCAGCTTGCCAGATGGAAAAGCGTGATTCGTCACTCCAGAGAACACGTCACCACTGCTCTAGAGTCCAGTGTCGGCGTGCTTTACACCACTGCATCTGACAGTTGATGATGTACGGCTTGGATGCAGTTGCTCGACCATGGAAACCTATTCCATGAAGCTTTCTGCGCAATTGAGCTAATCTCAAGCCTACATGAACTGTATGTAGTGATCGACTTGGGATGGGTGAGCAAATATTTTTGGCAATTTGGTGTCGGTTTCTTTAACATTGCAATGAATATTTGCTAGATAATGGTGCCCCACACATATGCAGTACTTTGGGTATCTCTTTTTCTTTTTCATATCTCTTTTTAAAACAAAATCCCAGGAGACTGTGCAGGATTTTTTTTTTTTTTTTTTTTTTTTTTTTTTTCAGAAAATAAAAATATTTCTTTTGACCAATACAAAAAAAAAGGATTTTTACTTTTTGTGTATTGGTCTGAAGTAATTAAAGTAATCTTTTTTTCTGATATACTGAATATGGCGGTTTCATTAGTTGTAATCATCTAATCATATTGTTTTAAACATCAAAATCTATTCAACAGGATTGAGGCAGTGAGGTATTTTGGAGTGAATTCAGGTGAAGCTTAGCATTTTTTTTTTTAACTCTGCCCAAATAAACAAAAGTCTCTGCTGATGTTTCCATCTTCAAGCACCGTTTCATTTTTTTGTTCAGTTTTTGGTGTTCCATTTTTATCTTTGCTTTTTTTCACATTCATTTCTGCTTATTTTCTCTCCACCATAACTCCCGCTCTTAGAATGTTTTGGGTCACAGACATGACGTGTCTTCTGTCTGTGTGATTAGAGATTTGAGGTGGTTCTGTGATGAGTGAGACTTCCTGAAAGTAAACCTACAGATCAAAGATTTTAAGTACAGATGCCTTCAAATAGTGGTATTATACTGCTGTATACTATAACATATGTTACTTATAATAAAGTGATTGTTATTAGTAGTCACTTTTTAATAAGTGTTATTATTTGTAAAGATTTTTATGTAGTTTGTCATTTTTAAGAGTTGTTGTAGGAGGGTGACGGTTAAATGCTGATCTTAAGTGAAATCTGCAGCCTGCGCTGGAATGTAAGGATCAAAGTCCACATTCACATTAGACTGAAGGGAAATCACACGCTGAGCTATTTTGACTGGAACCTGTACGTAATTAGTGTTTCCTTTCGTGTGTGTGTGTGTGTGTGTGGTGTGTGTGTGTTTTGGCCCAGCAGCTGAGGAGAGATAATCTTTACTTAAGAATAGCTCGCAGTTTTTAGCTGTGGTGCAACATCAGGATGTATGCTATGGTTAACGTAAGTCTTACTCTCTAAAAGTATCTAGAGTGTAATTTAAGAAAAAACATTTGGTCATTGATTTTATGTTTTTAATTATATAGTTAGTATTTTGAAAAATAATTTGGAATTTTTTTTTTTGATGTGTGTAAAGTTTGGAAGCTCAGAAAAGGTTTTTAAGTTTGAATGTGGATACTTCAATAAAATATGTGAATATTTAAGATTTAAGTAAGAATTGGATATTTGTTGTAATTAATGTTTTATTTTAACATTTTAAAAAAAAAAACTGAGAGAAATATTTAAAGCAAAATGGTAAAATTCTCTTTGAATGAATGTGAGAATGTGATGTCAGCTATAGGATCCAATTTGGAAAAGAGAGGGTAAGATTTAGGGATGATTTGGGGGAAGGGGTATAAGCACATTTGAAATTCTTTAAGAGCGTAATCGCAGTTGTGGCTATTGAGTAATTACCCCTGGACAATAGTGTGTTTCTGAAAGGAGGACAAAGTGAGCCTGCATAAGCATTAAATGCATCGTGGCAGTTTAGGTTTATTCACAGGCCTTTCTCATGCACTGCTGAAAGAGCTGCATGCAACAGAACGCTTATATCACTTCATTCTTTCTTTAGGTTTCTTGTCCCTCTCATCACTCATCGCAAAGCCACCTCTTTTGACCAGACTAGAATTGCTTTGTGCATCAGTTGTGATCGGTTAAGACCATATACTAGATAAAGTTGTTTTCATGTTCGCTTTCACATTGATTTTTTTTTTCACAATGGGGTCTTTTTAAAAATGTGGATCAATCATATCAATTAAGTTTATAGTAGTCATATCTTATGCTGGTGGTAAGTTTATGGTTAGTGTAGTAGTGTCTATGCCTAATGTTTGGGTAAGTATGTTTGAATGTCAGATGATGATAATAATAAATTAAAGTAAATAATTATAAATTATATAATTATAATCATACATTTTATGATTTTATTTGGAGTTATTTGAAGTAAAGGAATATGACTTTTTACATTGATTTCTTTATGTTTTTTAATGCTTTATGTTTTCTTTAGTCACTAATTAAAATCTGGGGAGTGCAACAAGAGGTCAGACTGAATCTGGCAAAATTCAAGTTCAGTTTCTATGTAAATATAATATAATATCTGGGGGGAAAAATGGGAAACATTGCCACCAAGTGGCTATTTTGTAACACATATGTACTTCTGTATGAGCTGTATTTCTAAAATATTAATTTAAATATTAAACGTATTTGTGTACTTCTAAAACTACAGCCTTCAACATATACTGACAATAAATCAATGAGTAATTTGCTTCTATAAATCAGTTTGAATTCAATCAGCAAAACTCAGGAAAAATAAATTCTAAATGTAAAAGCAATACTTTAACCATTCTTTTAGTATAACTTCAGAAAATGTACAAATAATTTTAAAATGTTTTAAATATTGAGATTTTGAAATCTAGAGCAAAAAATGTTAAAAGTTAAAAGTTAGTAACAAAAAAATCTAATTTATGATTTAAGTCATTAATCGAAACACTTAAAACTGTAACATGAGAAATGTGACTGTAGCTGGAAAACATATGTAAGATATATGTAATGTTCACCTGTTACTGTATTACTACTAATAATATAGTATTATAATGTAAAGTCCCTATTTGCTACTTGATTAAGAACTACATAATAGCAAAGTTGTAAACTTTAGTTCGCTGGATTTTCACACAAGTAACAGTTTAACACAATAATCTGTCCTAGTCATGCTGACCTTCTTGCGTCCTTTTGTTTTTGTCTCCCACAGCAGACAGCTCGTCCCACATTCTTTGCACGGAAGTTTGAGGCCAGTGTGAACCAGGAGATTGTGAATCAACTGGATGCCTATTTGTTTGGGAGCTTTCCTCAGGGTATGCCAGCACTCCGAGCTTACTGGGAGAATATTTATGATGAACCTGATGGTATCCATAGCCTGAGTGATGCTCTGCTCACACACTACCATGCCTTTGCCCGCCTTGGGCTGGCTCGAGCTGCCAGCTCCATGCAGGGAGACACTGGTGACCATCGTTGCAGGTCAGTGCTAATGTGTGCTAAAATGCTTAGATTTTACAGGGTTTATACAAGGGTTATAAACTTTGTTCTTGAAACAATTCATTTCTTTAATTGTATGATTCTTAAAATAAAGAATAAAAATGTGTGTTACAAAGGTGATCACAGTTATTTTAAGAATATTAAAATGGGAATAATTTTTAACCAGGAGTGAAAAACAAAACATGCAGCAGACTTTGTGTCATTTATTGATTTAGCAGATACTTTTTAATTTAAAACGACTTACAAATGAGAGAACAACACAAGTTAATAGATGGAGAAGGAGGCAACAGTTACAATGTAGTATCAACAAACCTGATCATTTTTTCAATCTGGCTTCTATTTGTGCTTGTGAAAGAGATGTGATGTTCAGATAGTGTTGGGAAGATCCTTCCATCATGTAGCAGTGAGGAATTATATGGAGTTAGAATTAGCACCATGGTGAGTTTGAATCACCAGGTGATATTTATCACTAGAGTGCAGTGAACAAGTTGGAGTGTATTTTGGAAAGATGCAGTGAAGGTAAGAAGTGGCAGATCCAGAGATTGTCCTGTGTGCCAGAGTCAGTGCCTTGTACTGAATGTGAGCAACTACAGGTAGCCAATAAGAGAGAGAATAGTAATGGAGTGACATCAGTCCGCTTTGACTGGTTGGTTTATAAATATCCTCTAGAAACCTTCTAAATAAACACTTAGCATAAAACTAAATGTAAAATATCACAGTGAAATGAACCAATAATAAAGTCCAGATTCGAAAGAGTTGAGATGGAGGACACGCATAGGCCAAAATTGGTAGCATCTTCGTTTTTTCTGAACTGACTCAATCATATGTTAACTGGGTTTCACCATGGAATTGCCAACCAATGATAAATATCAGGCAAGCTAATTATTTAGACTTGTTGGTAGTTAGAAATCCAGTACTGTGATAAGCTGTGAGCACAGTGATGTATTACTGCTACAGCGAATGCACGATACAGAATGAATGTCGAGCCTCTTAGTAGCTCTGACTGAAGTGAAAGAAGTTTTACATTAAAAAAAGTAACTAAACCATAAATCTGACCGTTAAATCTTGACCGTTAAATCTTATACTGGGAAGAATGGAATGTTTCGGACACTGGACAAGGCCCAAATTTTAAAGTAACCAATTCACCTTGAAGCTATGTTTTTGGACTGTGGGAGGAAACTGGAGAACCTGGGTAGGGGGGGTGGGACGCGTTGAGAACATGGCAAATCTCCGTACTGTAGGTCAGGATTCGAACATGGATCCTCAGCATTGAGAGACATGCCAAACTCTATGCCACCTTGATTTGAAGATCCAAAGCCCTAAAGATTTTACTTGGTGAAAATATCTTGTAATTTGTTGCAGATGAGTATTTGTATAGGGGTGTAAATCGGAGCCTTCATGGTGATTCAATTCGATATTGATTTTTTTAAGCCAAAGATTAGATTATTTTTGATACTTAAAGATTCCCCATGAATAGGATTCAATACGATTAAAATACAATCCAGTACTCAATAGTTTTTACATTATATTGTATTTAGTTTCAAATAATCCACAAGAAAATAATTTGATTTTTATTGAAATACAGAAACAGTATTCTATTCACAAAATGTTTATCATACTAAAGCAGTTGACTGCTCTTTAAATAAAACAATTGCTCCATAGAAAGAGTCAAATAAAGTGCAATAAGACCAACTGTAATATAATTGTAACTGTGTAATGCGCATTGGGACGTTCAAGTCTATTCACTATTAAATAAAGACAACAAAACAAATACTGACCTCTTTAGTCAAACATGTTTAATCTAGGAAATGTATATATTTTAATATACAGTGAGGAAAATTAAACACCATGCAATTTTGCAAGTTCTCCCACTTAGAAATAATGGATGGGTCATTGTCATGTTGGAAGACCCATCTTCAAAGCTCTAACTGAGGGAAGGTTGTTCCCAAAAATTTTGCAATACATGGCCCCGGTCATACTCTCCTTAATACAGTGCAGTTGTCCTGTCCCACGTGAAGAAAAAAAATCATGATGCTTCTATCCTCATGCTTCACAGTAGGGATTGTGTTTTTGAGATGGTACTCATAATTCTTCATCCTCCAAACACTGCAAGAGAAATTAAGGCCAAAAGGTTTTATTTTGGTCTTATCTAACTAAAGAACTTTCTCCCATGACTACTCTGGATCATCCAAGTAGTCATGGGCAAACGTGAGACGTGCCTGGATGTGTGCTGATTTAAGGAGAACCTTGCCATGCATGACTTTAAACTATGACATCTTAGTTTATTACCCACAGTAACCTTGGAAACAGTGGTCCCAGTTCTCTTCAGGTCCTCCTGGGTAATTCTGATCTGATTCCTCACCTTTCTTAGGATCATTGGTACGTCACGAGGTGAGATCTTGCATGGAGCCCTTGTCTTAGGAAGACAGTCATGTCTACAGTCATGTTTAGCTTCTTCCATTTTCTAAAAATTGCTTCAGCAGCTGATCTTTTTGGCCATTGCCCCATAGCCCTTTTTAGACCCCCTTTAGAAAATTTCAGACATCTCCATGATTTCTAAGTGAAAGTCACAGGGTGTTCAAATACCTATTTTTCACACTGTATATATTGGAGTATGAATTACTTGGGTGTCTACAGTGGTGTTGCATCCTGTATTAGATGGATAGGGGACACTTTATTCTTCCTCTTGTGAAGTATTAAGGAAGTTGGATGACAATAGTGAGATAGCGCCATCCACAGCTTTATAGGAGGTATTGTATGTATGTTGCAATGGAAGTTTAAAATCCAAAAAAATGAAAGATAATATAAACACAATAATTAATAATTTTGCGGACATATTGATGCATCGATTCGCTGGCTGTATAATCGGTTAATAGAGTCAAAGCGATTACTATTTACACCCCTGTATTTATAGCAGATCATGTACCATGTCAACCACAACAAATTCCAGCTCATATGTTTGATTTGAAGCACAAATAATTTGATGAATTTGGTGTGCAAGTTTCCTTTACAGTGCTCTAATCTCACTGAACATATTTGAAGAAAACTGGGTTGATGATTAGAATCATGACGCCTTGTGCAAATTCAGTGTTCTTTACAAATACAATTTTGATTGACTCTTCCGTTTTCCTTCATGTACCTTTCTTAGTATTAGAAAGGCTTTTATAGCAAAATGATGAGGCAAAATCAATCTCTATAATAATGACATAAGTGTCCACATACTTATAGTTGTATCACATATCATTCTGTTTAATTTAGGCTCAATGTCAGCATTAAGCATAGCTGGTGCAGGGGTGGAGGCTGACATTGAAGGGGTTGGAGGGCACAAGGAGTTACTTGTTGCCAGTTAGGGGTGTGTGAGGGGAAGCTCTGTTTTTAGCATGCCTCTCTGACCACAGCTTTGAGAGGGGGGGAGTGGGTGTGATGGGGTGTTGAATAGAGTCTCTGTTACTGTTTATGCCTAGTGTTAATGTTTGCTGTCCTACTTGTTCAGACGAACAGGACGTCTTTCAGTTTCAGCAGAAAAACTGATAAATGCAATGTTATTAACAAAATCTGAGTTTCGTATATGTTTAGTGAATTAATAGAGCACTATAAAACAACATTTTAAAGAACTGTAATATTTTAACTGCACACTAACTATTTAAGGAAAGCCGTTTCTCTTAAAACTGTATATCTCATGCTGTGACACAATGAGGACCAGAGACAAAACTTTCTTTTAAGCCATTATTTACAGATTCAAATAAATGCAAATTGTTATGGCTTGCACACCAATCATTAGCGGAACCTTTGTAAGGTGTGATAATTATATATGATTAGCATATAAAGCATTTGGTTCTGCCTTTTTTCCCCCCAATCATTCTTCATGATGTACATGGGCATTATTTAATTTAAAAAAACATTGTCAATTAACAGGTCCAGCATATTTTGTTTAAATTTGCCATTGTGTTTTCAGGTCAAGATTGTTGAAATGTGTTTTGTGGTTATGAGAGTCCACATTATAATTTTGGATTCAGATATCAGGCTCTATTTGATGAAGATAAAACTTTATTTAAAAAAAATATTAAAAAAAAACGTCACCAACAAAAAGCAGTACCTATGGCTTGGCTGACTTGCATTTTTTGGAAAAATTACCAATACATGGTCTGATATAAGTAATTTGGAAAGATTATGTCAGGTAATGCTGAAAGCCATGCTTAAATGTTGCCATAAAGCTCTTATGTCTCCATGACTATTTTAGCAGGACAGTGCAATACATTGTTCTGCATGAGTCACAACTCTGTGGGTTTGTATAGACTGCATGTGCTTGTGTACTTTTTAGATTTGTCTCCAATTTAAAATGCATTAAAGATCAATAACAGACAATGTTGACCACTTAAAAATTAGCAGATCTGGTCTGGTTTACAGAAAGAATAGTACAAAATTTACTTTTACCTGATGAACATATGAAGCCTTTATAAGCTGTGACATCATACGCCACGGGAAGAGAGTAAAGTATATTTAAAAGAAAACATAATATATCCCTGTGATAAATATTCAAATTTCTTTTTTACCCATTATATCAGTTTTAAAAATTTTCAGCTTCATCAAATAGAATCATCATTAAAGACCATCTTTTTTCTGTTAAATAAAGGTTTATGTGAATGAACTCATTATATATTGTCGATTTTATTGCACTTTTTAAATTTGTTAAAACTTGTTTCTTTGTATTAATTTTGCTGGTCTTTGCACAGGTATTACGCAATGGGAAATCCAGTGTCAGTCCACATGTACTTCCTTTCGGATGAGTTCCAGGGTTACCTGGTTAAGCATCATGCCACCAATCTGGCAACTAGCAAACTGGAGACCCTGGAGACCTGGATGATGCCCAGAAAGTTTTTCAAGTTAACCAATGCACCAAACAGCATTAGTCGACTTCAGTTCACAGAGGTGAGAGCCATAAAGCATAAATTGTTGTAAATACTAAAACATATAAAGTTTAAGAATCTGTAGATCAGCAGATAAAAGTCTGATGTGGGTAATTTATGCAGATTGTAGTGACTTGGCTGACATTGTGCCTGCACACATAAATATTTCTCTCTCAAGAGAACCACTTATTCATGAGCTACTCTGAGCTCATTTACACTCATGCTTGGACAACAAAGAACTGCTTTTTGTAAACAAAACAAGTTCTGGTGATTAAAGCAATAAATATGTTGTAGAACAATGCTTTTTTGTTGCAGCCTGGCACAGTAAATAATTTCTGGTGTTACTGTGGCACTGCGGGTGAAGACTTTGATCTTCTTCCAAGGGCTTTATTACAGCTAAAATTGATTTAAACTTCTTAATTATGCTCTACGTTAACAACCTTAAATATGTGAATGTTTTCAGGTTTTGGTTTACTACCGCTTTGTTGCAGTAAAGGTTAATATAAAGACTACATTTAGTGATGCACTCATTTATTCATTTTAAACTGCCTATTTCTGTTAGGGTCACAGCAGGTGTTGGAACTTATCCCAGTGCACCATAAATATGTCACCAGTCTATCACAGGGAAAACACATAAACACTTTGGAACATATTCTGGTCCCTCTGTTTAACATACTAAATTTAATGAAAATGCTTTGTGTTTTATATTTATTTTAGCTTTATTGTTTTTACTGTAAAATATCTCAAAATCTGATAAAGTTGTAGGTAACAGTTATGTAGAAGTATTTTAAAAATCACTATCTCTTAAGCACCACTGTATATGTTCCTTCTTAGTTTTTTTTAGCTTTGCTTCATTTTTCATATCCCATTGATAAACCATTATTTTCTTATATACTTTTAAACAATCTGCGTGTTTAATCTGCCTAACAGCCTAACATTACGTGTAGACCTCTTAAGACAAATTCCTTAAATTACTATGCCATGGTAACATATTAAAATGTGAACAACAAAATTTGTAATGTGAGCAGAGGTGTCCAAACTTTCACACTGTAAGAAAAAAAAAAACTGTACTTTGCAGGGAAAGGTTCAGCTCAGATCTCTAGTGCCCACCTATGGAGAGCATGCTGTTACCTATTTTAGTACCCAGCATGCTTCAGTAACAACCCTGTAAAGCATTTATACTTCATCTGGTGCCCTGGCACAGTGCGCTGTGTGCCCTGGGGGTGACAACTTGGCTTGAAAATAACAGAAGTCTTCTTAGAAAGAAGCTGCCTGACGAATTTCAAATGGTGTAATGCGGAAAACGTTACATTACTGAGAAAGGTTTTATACTGACATTGCATGCTAGAATTACATACTGGCTTGGACTGTATACCAGCACTACCAAACCAATCTCAAATCCTGTTCCTTGGAAACTATTAGGAACTGCATCAAGGATTTTAGGTATCCTATTTTCGTTGTGGTTGTGCATTTAAGAGGTGCATTTTGGTCTTAATTAAAAAAAAAATAACTTTTTATATTTTTTTATGCCTTCTTTTGTTACTATTGTTACTATTATTCTTATTCTTATTCTTATTATACTGTTCTTGTCGTTCATTGTTGTTGGTTTACAGATTGGGACTGACTGGGATGCTAAGGAGAGAGTCTTTCGGAATTTTGGAAATCTGATGGGGCCTCTAGATGAGCCAGTGGGCATGCAGAAGTGGGCTAAGGGTGCCAATGTGACGATTACAGTGGTATGGATTGACCCAACCAATGTGATTGCTGCCACCTATGACGTTCTAATTGACTCCGGTGCTGAGTTTACCCACTACAGACCTCCACTAAACAATCCTCTTCGTCCGGGCATGTGGACCGTACGAGTTCTGCATCACTGGAATCCTGTGGCAGAGACCCGCTTCCTCATTACCCCGCTGACCCACCATAAACATCTGCCCATTCGACAGGGTAAGACACAGTGGCATGAAGTATCCAGAATGCTAAAAGTTAATACTTCTCATCAATAGGTTTTCAAGTTCAGTTGTAATAGCTAATTTACAAAACCGTATGAACACTTGGGTGGCTTATCTCAATTGGCCCTCTATAGTGTATGTGTGTGTGTCTGAGTGAGATGGGTGCATGTCCATGAAGGGATTGGTACCCTGTACTGGGTGTTTTTTACCCAGTGACCGAAATGCCTATGAAAAGTTGTCAACTAGCAAGGCTAAACCGCTACCCACCACTAAATCAACATCAAATGAAAAATTTAAGTTATTATTTAACAAACATAAGTCAAAAATGGAAAAGGAAAAAAATGTATGTTCCATCAATCAGTAGTGTATAAAATTGTCTTGAACAGCAATAATGTGTTAATGAATCACTGGGGACAAACACTCTTGTAGTCCCAGCCACCAGAAGACGTTGCTTAATTTTGTGTGGTCAACAAAATTAAAGGCTTTGCTGTAGTCAACAGAACATATGCTGACTTCCTTGATGATGCATTTTGCTTTCTAGCTCTTCTTGAATCCTACTAGTACATATAAAAGTTTTCTTTTATGTTATTATTCAGTTTAAGTTGAGTGATATTGGTTTGATAATGATTTGGACACAACTTGTCCACTGGCCTCATACCAACTGAAATTTACAATTTAGTTCCCTTCTAAATTTTAATCTCCATTTATTGCAGCTTGGATTGTATTATCAGTCATCCTGTTTTTTCCTGTCATTTTTTTTTTTTTCATCGTTTTTTCTAATACCAGATTTTTCTCTAATTCTTCTTGAATGACCACCTTTGGTTTCATCCATGATCATTCTGGTTCTCAGTCTGTTTTTAAAGACAACTGGCTTGACCTTCTTATTAAATAGTGAAAGTCTGATAGCTTGACAGTTTTTTCATGCCTCTGCAGTCTTCCCATATTGCAGCTGCCAAATATAGGTGGTAGGTGTCATGCCATGGGAGACCCTTCCAGAAGATAAAACTCCTGGCATCATAGAATAGTGTAATTTATATTCTTTTCCTCTTTCTCAACACAATACTATGGGAAGAAAAGTTTGTTAAATAACACCTTATTTCACACTGTTTCATCTCAATATAAACTTTTTCTGGTTTTAGGTCAAAAAGGATCACAAAATGCATTGAAATTTGCCAAATGCCACAATAATGAGTGATATTCTACGAATTCACAGGCTTACATATATCTTCAAAAAAATTGTTAGCATTGCTTTTAGACTGTATACCTTGGGTCATGCATTTTCCACAAGCTTTTCACAATAATCTGCTGTAATTTTGGCCCATTGGTTCTGGCATAAGACTTTGTGATGGGCACTCCACAAAAAATATTTTGTTGCATTTAAGCCACTTTATAACTAGTTTGCTAGTGTGCTTAGAGTAATTGCGCATTTGGATGTCCCATTTGTGCCCAAGTATTACCTTCATGCCGTATTATGTTCATTAATCGTGATGCCATTAAATTTGTCCCTTCAGCCGCATAACACTCCCACAACATGATGCTGCCACCCCCGTACATTACAGTACTCTGCTTGCAAGCTTTTTTCTTTTTTGTCTAAATGTAGTGACGTATTAGTGCAAATTAAATTGTCTACTAAACATTCTTTAGTTAATTTGGAACACCTTTATATAAAAGAGGTGAGTCTTCATTCATTTCATGTTTCTGCTTTAATGTCCGTACATACAAACCAGGATCAAAGGACAAAATTCACTAAGCAGAACTATGACAATATGCATTTGGTATGTCTTTTGGAGTAGACTTTCAGGTTATATTGTGTGCTTTTGCTTGCCTGTCAAAATAAAATTGACATGGCAATTGTTTTTTTTATACTTGAATGTACAGTTTAAAAGAGAGCCTTTTATTTTTCGCCATGCCAAATGAATCATATAATTAAACTCATTCGTGTTTACTTTGCAGTTTTGTATTAACCTCTAAGCAGGTCAGTGCAAATTCAGCTATTAGCTAGTATTTCACTAAACAATTTGCAAATTGTATGCAAATTTATAAGAACTCAACAGAAGAAAAAACTTCATGAAATATAATGTACTTTAAGGCAATTAGGGCTGAGGTTAATAACAATTACAGCAGGCCACTGTTGTATTGGCTGTATTTCATTCCATTGAACATATATGTATATGTTCCATTAAACATAATTTATTTTAAATCAGCAGCTTCTCAAAATAGTTTTCATTAATGTGTCAGATATGTGGGCCAACAAAAATGCATTCTTTCATTTTGGCATTGGTTATATTTGTGAACACTTGTTTTAAATAAAATCTTTGTTCTTCCTCCTTGCACATTGATTTTATGAAATTTTAGCCCAAGTTTTGTCTGAGTTAGGCATTGTTATTGATTGTTATGTCTCTGGTGTTTACCTACAAAGGTACATGATATTCTAATATTTAAACTGGTCACAGAACAAATAAATGTTAAATATGTTAAAAGAATATACCATAAAGCTTTTATTTTATCCAGAGACCTCATTTCATTTTAAAATCTGCAAATATTATGAATATTGCTGCATACTTGCATATCATCAGTAATTTACAGTATGCACCAGTGATATTACCTGAAGACACACAAATTCTTATATTTATGTTTAATTTAATAAATATATTAAAATCTGTTTTTTTTTCTTTTCTTTTTATAAACAGATGATGCTTTGAAGGTTCATAATGGTCCTGCAAAAAACAGCTACATGGAGCAGAGCTTCCATGGCCTGAACCCCATCCTAAACATTCCAGTGCACTTGGGGGAGGTGGAGGAAGCTGAGAGGAATGCGGGGTTAACTGGAACACGTTTGGAGCGCTGGGTGGATGGCTTGGTTGGTGAGGTTTGGGCGGCGGCGGATGTATGTGCAGCTACGTCCTCTGGCTGCCCCTTCCTCCAGCCGTGCAGGGAGACAGCATGGAGTTCGCTCAGTCCTGACCCCAAATCCCAGATTGGGCCTCCTAAAACAGATGGTACCATTAGGTAGCAGAGGAGAGCTCTGCCCTGAACCCATCTTTGTCCACTCCCTCCACATCATTATCATTTAGTTTAATTATTTATGTCTTCAACAGGGCTCAGAGATGAGGCATTTTGGCTTTGCTCTAGCTGAACTGAGCTTCTCCTTTATTTATTTAGGTTAAAGAATTGAACTTGACACTAGAAGCTTAGAATTGAAACAGGATGCCTTTAATGCAGGCAAGAAGGCTATTTTATAAGCATTGGTGGACCTGAATACCTAAATATCAGGTATGTTGGGTTATAACAAAAGGGAGGAATTTACACACATACAAGTACACACACACACACACACACAATGTTTTTATATGTACTATTGGTCTGAATATTAACCTCTAGACACATAAAATCTATGTAATCTATATAAATTTAAGTAAAACAGAAATAGCCTAGATAGTATGCATTAGACTAGGGTAACCAAAGGATCCCAGGTTTTAATTATTATTTTTTTTGGGGCTTTTTGGCTTTTTGGATTTGTCCCTTCACAATGCGATTGTACAGTCAATCACTGCAAATTGCACCTTATTGTAAATGACAGTTTGCAGTGGGGCTAGTAAAGGCAGTTCAGTTGCTCTGCATCACCCATCACCAACTGTATTTTTGAACTGTGTATGTGGCCTGTACTAGCAAGCAGTTGAGAAGCCAGTGGACAAGTGCACATTGTTTACCTTTTTTAATCCAACCATTTTACCTCAGATAATGTATATACTATAAATGCTCATATCCACATTTCACCGCATCCGTGAGACTAATGGAGAAAAGGCCATGTACAGACCATTTCCAGAAAAGTTGAGGCATTTTTTAAAGAATGTAAGTTGTTACTTTACTTGAAACTTTAAAAGACAACAAAAGGACAAACCATTAAAATAATGACCTATTTGAACATTTGTACTACAAAATTTTAAAACTAATTCCTGAAACACTGTCTGGGAAACTGTCATGCAGTGGACTTAATGTTAAAAGGTAGCCATATTAAATTTTGATCAGAAATACCAGAAAGCTCTTAATTTTAAAAGTCATCTGAGATGGACCAAAATGTGTAACACAGTGGAAATGTGTTCTCAGAGTGATTTTTAGAAAATACTGATGTCAGTTTCTATATGCCAAAGATTTAATGACCATTTAGACTGTTACCATAATAAATGTGAAAACCAGCATCTGAAATGGGGTAGAGGTGTGTCAGCACCAATGTCATGAGTAATCAATATATATGTGAAGGTACCATTTATACAGAGGCTTGGCAAATCTTTCCATTTTTAAGATAACATTACTACCCAGGACCTCCATGGTTATTGCAGAACAATGCCAGGCTTCATCCTTCACAAATTAGAACAGCTTGGCATGTGCTTGAACAGCCTGTCCATAATCCAGATTTTTCTCCTATTGAAAATGTATGGCATAACATGAAATGTAGTAGTAGACAACAGCATAGACTATGAAGAACAAAATAAGCTTGATCTACAAGCATAAAGTATTTAAATAAAATGATGATTTATTTTACATTTGTTTATATATAACAAAGGTTTTATTAATTTGGGAAATAACCAAAATTGTTCTATTTATCCGTTTGTCTTTTTAATAAAGGTTCAAGTAGAATAACGATTTACAAATTCAAGATGTGTATCACGTTTAACAAGTGTTTCAACTTTTCTGGAAATAGGGACAAATAAAGTAGCACTTTATAAAAACTTCAAAAATGTAGCAAGTGGCCCAAAACCATGTGTATACTGGCATGAGATTTTTTTTTTTCAATTGGGTTAATGTCAGCCTCACTGTAACAAAATTAGAACTTATTACTAATTTGAAAATTAAAACTTAATATTATTACATCAGAACATAAGAATTAAATTTACATAGGCAAATAATTACTTTATTTTACCCTATTTTCTTCCTAATGGGTACACTTTCAAACATCTCTCCTCTAACATGCAGGTTATGACCTTTTTTCCCCAAGGCATCTGCACCCAGCTAGACGCATTCTAATAGCTAAAATGGATGTCCATGGCTGTGTAATACAGTATTCATGCTTACAAGCACCCACAATTAGTTGATGGGATTAAAGAGTGTATGTCACGCCTAAATTCATAAAAGAGTATTAGATTTTCTCACATTGTCTTATAGCCATTGACAGCTAAGGAACTACCGGAATTTAAAGCAGAGATTTCCAGATGATAAGGCAAATGCATATTATGCTAATTATTGTTATCCCACTCAGGGCCAAATCAAATTATTTTGTTTATAAATGAACTTAAGCATGCACTGTACAGTTACGTTATGTATCAAAATGAAATTATAAGATGTGCTTAAATTACATGTTTTCTTAATTGTCTAAGTATGTGTGCTGTATCACATACTCTATAGAGACCAGTTTCTAACTGAATTTTAAAAGTAAAATATAAAACAACTGTGCATTAAAATGGGCACATGTATGATTCCTGTAGAGGATGCACTCATTTGGTTTCATATATAAAATTAATAAAACGTGGAATTTGAGGGGCTACGTACATAAAACTGTACACTATAGCACTATGCAGGTTTTTTTTATTTCTACTTATTTATTTTTTGTTCTATTCAACCTCCTTCTGTTTATATTCAGACCAATAGTTTTCACTCATTTCCGTACGGATGCACTTGTGATGTACTGAACTGCAAGTTAAACAGTTCATACTGCTTGCAGATGGTACAGTTGGCACTTTGCCATGGCCAGAGCAGAGTGGCCGTTTATGGTCTTAGATCTGTGAGAATGATTAGTTGGATTAATTGCCAAGTGGACATGAACTGAGCATTTTACATTTCCACATACTTGAGTGCACGCGCCAGATGTGAAGAATTTCCTAAAAGTGCCAGGCTGCCTGTTTTTCTGCCCATCTTTACTTGACTCCTATGTCTGTTTCTCTGTCTGTTGTTTTTCTGGCCCTGTGGCGTGCTGTTCCTCACAGGCTGCTTGACTTGAAATGAACAGTGTCAGCTGTGCTGACGCACAGAGGGAGAAATTAAAAAATCATAAATGTATTCTTTTCACACATTTTTCCTTGAAGTGGAGGATTTACTGTGTGGGGTAAAGATACAGAGTCACCTATTTATTCATGTGTTTATATAATTGAAATAGCTATTTTTTTAGTCAATGACTAATGTCTATATGCTGTTTTTTGCAGCTTCGATCAGTATCTTTTGTAAACCAGCCGCCTTTATTTACAAAGGCAATCACCCTGACTGAACTGTGTACATAACAAACATTGCGTGCAAGTCTTAATGGTAAATTTGATCTGTACTCTCTACAAACTGGATGTTCCCTTAATGAAAAAAACAGTCTGAATTATTTTTGTGCTGTATATTGGTGTTTACATAGTCCTGGAGTTGTATTACTTAAAGTACACAATCATAATTTAAACAATATTTTAAAGCTGAATTTAGAATCTGAATAAAGAACAAGGTAATGTCATGGAAGAAGCTCCGGTGAAGTAAAAAGATCAGCAGCTCTTATGATTTAAACTGCATAGCAAAAAATAACTCTTTTAAACTCGCTCATTGTGAATCCCAAATTTATTTTAGGAAAAAATAAACTAGATTTTAGTGCAGAAAGGATAAATCCAGGTTTTTTGGTCTGAAAACATTTGCATTTTAGAAAGTTCCAAATAGTAAGGATGCATTTGGTGTTTCTTATACAATATATGAGATTTTTATAATCCAAGTCTTTATTCGTGCCACAGTTGGTAATGCTGTCACCTCATAGCACTGAGGTACTGGGTTCATTACCTGGCTGCATTGCCAAGGATCATTTCTGTGTGTGACATTTGTCTGTATAGGTGTCTTCTTGTGGCATCAATTTTCTCATGCAGTTTAAAAATATGTAAGTCTTTTTTTTCTACAAAATTACTCATAGATCCTATTTGTTTTTTGTGTCAGATAAATGTACTTGTAACAAGATTTCATCACTACCATCCACAAAGTCGGCACTGAGTTTAGGAAAGAAGCTTTTGTTAGAAAATGAATAAAAGTGTTAATAATAAGCAGGGATTATACAGTATATATATATATATATATAGTTCTTCAAAAAGTATAAAAGGACACATTAAGTAATTTAGTGTCAAAATTCCCAAAACATTTACCTTGCTTGGAACTGACATCCAGCTTTCTGTTCTTTGTGCTTTAGCAAAAATTCAAGAAAGACATTTTAGAACTTGCATTTTTCATTTATTTTTATATAATAGTTATTAGGTTTTGCTGCAGTCTTTTCTCTCGCCATTAAGCTTAGAAAAGTAGCTTAGATAATATGTTAACTTACGATAGGTAATTAATGTTAAATAGTCCACCTACCAGAGAAATTATTGAGTATTGGGAATACATGCCATTTTTTAGTCCTTGACAGATTTAACAGTTAGATCCAGAGACTGATACAGAAGCTAGCTTATGGTTATAACAAAACCTTAAACCTGTCATTTTCTAATGATTGCTGGTGTTATCACCACAGGGGAGTGCCTATGGAAGCATTTAGCAAAGAAGATTGCTGAATGGCGTTGAAGCAGCACCTCTATTTAAGGACATAGAGGTGTTTAAGTACATTTGGGATTATTATACATGGCAAACAAAAACTGCTTTTGGGAGTACCCACAATAATGCTGTTTCATAGAATACTTTGGTACCATGCTGAAAAGTGGAATAGGGATTACTATATATAGCTACACTGTAAGGCACATAACTGAGTTATATGCTACAGAATATGATGCAATTTGAAAACTAATAGTGCTGTACTAAACAATCAAAATATGCACTGTTTGGTATTGTACAGTCTATAGTGCTTTACAGAATAGTATGTTGTTATGCTGAATCAGTAACAAATTAGAGGAGTTGCAAATTTGAAGAACCATGTGAATTACAGAAGATGAGGACAAATTCCTTTTTGTAGTCAGCTTTACACTATATTTAGCTAAACATAGACACCTGATCCTGATCACAAATCATTTTGACCCAACACTACCCCCACATCCATTTTATTTTTTATTTCTAAAAAAAAATAATAAATTGCCCCTGTAACAACCCCCACATTTGAGGGAAAATCATTGCAAAAGATTTTCAATTACATTATATTATAAAATATTTTAATCAACCTTGTGGTGAAGCTATATCTTTCTAATTTATGATTTGTATGATATGTTTGGTATGATCATGCTGGAACAAAAATGGACATTCTGTTTCATTTCCACAAAAGGTTCTAAAATATAAACCCTGTTTCTAAAAGAATTTTGTAAATATAAATGGTAATGCCTGTAACACACCAAAAACAACAATGGAATGTGGGATTCAGTAAAAATGAAGTAAAAGTAAAAGATTGGAATATTCACATTGCAATAGCATGAGTACAAAAAGCTCAGACTTGCAAATATAGGTCATTGCTTAGGATTTTGTGTCATATTTTATTGGGGAAGTTCAAAAAGAACACTTTTCATTTTGCAAAAATGAGATTTGTACAACCTACTGCAGATTTTGTTGTGTTAAGTTTGAACAAATCTGAGTCAGTGCATGTAAAGGTTGAAAAGCACTTTTGAGATAAAATTTAAATGATGTTCTGAGCTGAGATTATGGAAAATGGGACAATAAAATTTCATAGGTCTTTAAACGACCTATGTAGTACTATGGAAAAACTTGTCACCTTACACAGTTCACTACTGCATCAAAAATAAAAAGTTTTAACTGAATTACTTAAGAAAAAGCCATATATAAAGTATATACACAAGTATATATTCTTTTAAAATGTTTAAAAGACAATTAAAGCTTGTGGTCACTTGAGTAGTCCATGGTTTGGCTGATAAAATTTTCTGTGCTAAAAATAATAGGGACTATTAAGGCTGCTATCAGTGGAAGCTGCAAAAGTTAACATTTCTCTTTGTATGGAGATATATGAGCACCCAATACGTTTGATTTTTTTATTTAATGTGCATGGCAGTATGGAAATTAGAATCAAACAATAAACCATGGACACTATCCGAATTATTTTATCTAAGTGGGTACAAAGTTAACTTACAAATTCATATTCTGTTTCAAATAAATAAAAATAAAATAAAAAATATATATAAGAGTGGTAAATAGGCATTCATCCCAACTTTGAAATGTGTTGCAGGCTTTAGATTTTCAAAATACTTATGGGAAAAAAGATCATTTTCAAAATTAAAGTAAAGTAAAATTTATAAAAGACACTTTTTTGCTTTTTTTTATGTCTAAAATTGGAAATGGAGTTAAATAACTAAGTTCTGTAGCATTACCATATTTAAATGATCATATTTTTTTCAGACCTGCAAGACTGGATTTTATTCACCTCGTTTGAACTGCAACACAAACTCAGTGATACAGTTATTTTTAATTGTTTTAAAGTGTTGGTTCAAGTTAATAATTTGATCAGTTTTGTGATATTTTATGCAACACCATTAGAAAAGTGAAGTTACCAACGTTATTGAGACATTTGAGACATTTCAGTGCACCATCTCTGTACCGACTCTCTGTGGTTCAGTCTCGTAAATATACAGTACCAGTCATACTACAAATAAATAGTCTGTGTGACTGTATTGGGTTCTGTAAGTTTAAGGATGTGAGCCTATATATTTTCAGATGTAGTCACCTTTTTCCATTATCACTGCAGGAGTCAATCAACACACACCTTGGCTATTTTGGTACATTCATACTTTTTAATGTGCAAAATCTAAAATATAAACTGTTTGATGGTGGGTGTAAAACCTGAGAAAGTGGAGAGGATTAGTGTCTCACACTTCTAAGTGCTGGAATGTTTCTCAGTCAAACATTGCACATTCATTCCCAGAACCAAACTCTCAACGGGCAGGAGGTGGCCCATGTGCCTTATTACATCTGTCACCACTTTACATCACAGAATTCTATACCGACCCTTTTCTGTGTCAATGTCAAGCCAAAAAAATCTGTCTCTGCTGGTGTTAAATGCCTTCTGTATTATTGCTTTGTTGCTTTTTTGTCAAAACCAAATTTTTGAAATAAAAGAAAATTACTGGAATTTAATTCAACAATTCTGTTTTTTGTCAGCTTACCATATTACTGCAGGTTGTTCATTGTAATTATAAAATTGTGTGAATGAGTGCGTCTGTGAGTGTGAGTGTAAAGGTATATATAACAAAAACTGATGTAAATCTGATTTCAATGTAATATAATGTGTGAGGTTATTGGCTCTTTTATGTTAAGATTTGATTAAAAGTATGGTATGTGGAGGTCATATACTAATGACTATTAAGTTTTCCTATGTGTGTGGTCTTCCCTCCCTTTTCCTCTGCCTCTCTGTCTTTCTATTCATGGAGGAAACGGTGTATAATTAAACACTAAGCTCACACACCTGACCTACCTACCTGCAGCTAAAAGTACAATACAGCACTATAACTGAGCAGCACTGACGGTTCACCCTCCTCAGAGCTGCTCTGATTCTTCACCATCTCCTCAGTCAGCCTTCATCCATACAGTATTATGGCTTAATCAACCCCAAATGAACACTAATAAATGTTTATGCTCCCCATGTTTTCACCAGTAGTCACAGTCCTAATAGACTCAACCATCAATAATAGTTTGCACAACCAAGTGTGTCTGTCTGAATGTAATCTTTTTCTACCTCAGTTCATTTTTTTATCACTCTCCATCTGTTCTGCTTCTGCCTTCTACTTTCTCACCTCACTCTCTTTCTCTCTCTCTCTCAATTCATTGGTCAAAATGTCTCCCAGTCACTCCTCCCACTTCTTTTCATCTATTTTGAGAGATCTTTTCATCTTTTTGTATTTCCTACTGCTTGACTCCCTCTTTCTCACTTTTTTATCTACAAAGATAACATTGTTTACTTTGAATTTAATCAATTTTAAATTACTTCCTGAACTAGAAAAATTCATAATTGTTTTATAATCATTTGTTCGCTTCTTTACCTCCTTCTGTATTTCCTCATTTTCTTAGATGTCATTTATTACGTTTTTACATCTTCCCCCAAATCTCGTAAGACCCAAGCCATATTATATTTTAAAATAAATAGTGATGAAGTGATGAAAACATGCTGAAACGTGTGTG
>JAOUQT010141220.1:0-18800 GCA_025769995.1 Xyliphius kryptos | reverse complement strand
TGTAAAGCTGCTTTGTGACGACACACTGTTGTAAAAAGCGCTATATAAATAAATAATTACTTACTTACTTACTTTAATTACATGTAAAAACATTCAGAAAATTAGATGTTTTGTTCTCTGTCCATAAAACGAGTGGGCCCATTTAAACTGTTCTCAGCAAAAGCTACAAAAGCAGCAGTGCACACAGCATGTCAACAGTTTTGCAGAAAGTCTATCGTTATTTTAACAAGATAGTGCTTCATTTTGCAAAATCTACCATTGTGTGGTTTCATAAAGTACATGTGTCTGACTGACCTGCCCTCAGTACACACTTGTTTTCTGTCCTAAAAATACTTGCCCTGTTATGAAAGGGGGGATCGCTCAACAGCAACCCTGGACTGTTGAGCAGCTGAACTCTTATATTTGCCTTGTATTGAACACTGGATACTTAGACTTGGGTGTTTTGTGATGTTACTAGCTTTAGTTAGATATAGCGTTAGTTGTTTAGATATAAATTTATTACAGTTTGCTTCATAAGTAGTGGTACACACTGTGGCAAATAGATAAGGTTCTTAGATCAGTCTGATCATGTATTTAAGGGTATAATATATTTTTTCTGAAGATAACACATAAAGTCATTAACTATTATTACATGAGCTTTATGGTGGTGTCATTCGCTGTGTGTTTATTCTGATAAATTCAATGAATATTATCTGAGGAATCCCAGTCAGAAATATACTTTAGACATCGAAACACCTACAGAAGCCTGTTTGACATTCTATGCTAGGTTTGTTTCCAGTAATGAATCTTCCACTGGTCTTTGCCTATTTTTCCCCGAACATTATTTGCGCGTTTGTTAACATAGTGCATATGCGCATCAACCAGCAGAGGTTTCCATGCACACAGTTATACTTAGTTTTACACATCAGTTAAAACCCCATTGCATTTAGCAGGGTGGAGAGCTGTCCGTCATGCAGGCTTTCCTGCACGAGTGTGCAAACGTGACTTGAGTCCAGCCTTTCTTATAAGTTCCTACTTGGGAGCGAGCAAGGAATCCTGGCATCTCCTTTCTGTGTGGTTCAGGAGGGGGTAGGTATTTAGATGACACACTTTGCTGTTACAGTTTCTTCGAAAAATAAAATATGTAGACTGAAAGTGAAACCCTTGAACAAAATTATCCCTGTCCACTGTTTTTTCAGTTGTTGTTTTTTTTTCCCCAGGTCGATAATCTGTTAATCCTGTCAGGTAACGGTCACACCTGGATGTTTATAAATAATGACAGTGCATTCACACAGTCATTTTAGAGAGAGTTGATGACAAAAAGAAGCCTTTTGGTTGATTTTGCCTGTCTCCAGTGTGCATCAATAGACAAAGCAGCTTTGTGGCAAAGGGATGTGCTGAGCTGTGTAGTGAAGGCTTATGTAATGGTGCAGTGAGGAGCTGCTGTTTGTAACTCAGCAAATGTTGAATAGTGTATGCAGCTATGAAAGGAAGTGTGTGAGAATGCTGAGATGCATAGATTGAAGTGTCTGTGTGAGGATGGCAGCACACCACATACCTGCTGCTAACTTCTTCCTGCTGTTCAGCCATGATTGAAGGCTCAGCAGTTCTGTCTTTCACTTTATTTCTCTCTCAGATAACCTCAATGACTGCCTCACCTGCTGCTGATCTGACTGCAGAGGTGTTCAATAGTGAGATGTTTTTTAAAACTCTGCACCAGGACCCTCCCTGCTCTGCACATTTCCTTTCCTCCTCTCCCCACATGTCCACTTCAGTTTATCAGCTCATAAATACTTACTATTTCTGCTTGTTAGAATATGTTCAAGTATAACAAACTCTTTCAATTGACCATCAATAAAAAATGCTATTATAGCTTGTGCATAAAGAAAACGCCACCCAGACGTACTACGTGTGTCTGTCAGAGTGGCATGTGTACAAAGCTTAGTGTTTTTTATTGGCACTGCTGTCATAGCCAAGCCTTTGTTTCTGATCTCTTTGTTCTTTCTCAATCCCCTGCACACACAACTACACACTCACATTCATAAGAGGGTATGATTTTCTCAGGTGGTCAGTTCACTTGGTTCACATGAGTATTGTAGTTGTCATGGCAGCCAGTGACTGAGGCATTACAGAAGCTATCTAATAGTAGTGCACAGCTTGTGTGTGTGTTGAGTTTTAGTGCTTTCTGAGACCGAGATATCCTCATAATCGCAGTCACTGGAGCCTCAATAAGCCACAGTGCAGCCCCTTAATTGTCTGTGTAATATAGTCCCTTCCACAGTTCTTGACTCGTTTAGTAGATGAGTAAAAGGAGGTCATTCTTTGGTAAATACAAAAAGGTGACCATTATTGAACATTTGCAGTGTCAGAGTAGAGTGATAGGATATTGCTTATTCATATAAATACAATGGCTTAAATTGTTGGTTATTAGTGAAAATATTATAAATACATGGGCTATAGTAATATTTTAAACAATTATTTTGTTTTTCCATCCATCCATTATCTTCTGCTTAATCCTCTATTAGGGTCGCGGTGGCGTTCCCCAGGGGAAAACATCTCGGGCTCAGGGCAGATACACCAAGGACAGGGCGGCAGTCCATCACTGGGCACACACTCACTCACACCTCCACACATGGGGCAATTTAGAGCATTCAGTTTACCTGGAATCCATGTTTTTTGATTGTGGGAGGAAACCAGAGAACCTGGAGGAAGCCCCCGCAGGCACGGGGAGGACATAGAAACGCCACCCAGATCGGGATTTAAATTGGGAATCCCTAGCGCTGAGAGGCGAATGTGCTGACTACCTAAGCCACAGTGCCGCCCCAATTGTGTTTGATTAGTTTTAAACATGTCTTCCATGTCACAGTCCGCCTGTCCGAATGGAGAAACATGATCTGGCTGCTCGGTATCATTGGTTACACAAAACAATAACATAGGCAAATAGTCCAGGAAGTTCAAAAACATTCTGGAAAAGGATTTTAAGGGTAAATCTTGCAAGAGCATATATAAGCAGCTTGATGTTCTGTGATGACAGTTGCAAAAATTATTAGGAATTTTAAGGTCAATGGAAGTGTCCGTAGTCTGCCTCACTGACTGTATTACCATAATACAGTTCTTAAAGCCTCCTAGTGGACAATAATGGTAATCAGTAATTGGGCTTGTTTAATATATCCCTCACTCTGATTGTCTGAACCGTTTTGTCCAGCCGTAGAATTTTTGACAGTAATGCACACCTCTAATCCCTTTACATTCATATCGATGGGTGAGATATAATACGTTATTTTCATGTTTTTTTGTTTTTTTTATAATCTTTTTTAACAACAAGTCGGCCACTAGATGACAGTATTTGGTTGTTCAAGAAACCCGAAACCTGTTACTCTGCGATTAGCATTCAGTTTAAAAACTGAATTGCAGTTGCAGAAGACCACTTTATTAAAGATTTTGCTTTCAATAAATGCATTTATGAATCAAATCTTGTTTTTTTTATTATAGTCTGTTTGTAACCATTTTACTAAAGTAATAAGGAGCTCAAGGTTGTGCTTTATTGTGAATAAATTACAATAATGCACACTTTTTTTGCCTTACTGCTTTAATACAATTATGCATATAGAACCTTCTCATAATGGAAAAAAAGATAATGATAAAGCTTTGGATAAGACACCTGAGAACATGTTGCAACAGCACTGGAATAGAAAAAGCCTGTCCGTGGAGCACCTAGATGAAAATGCAATTAAATGCCTTTGTCAGCACACCTTGATTTGGGTACACATTAATGATTTCTTCATCCTGGTCACCGTTTTTCAGAGGCCCACATGACCGCCAAACTTACTTTTACTAATGTGAAATATTTCAGTTTGGTGATGCATAGAAGTTGAAAAAGATGTTACTCCATGCCATCTTGCTACATTTAAATATCTTCCAAACCCATGTTGTTTGGATCAATTGGCACTTGGGGTTTAGCTTTGGGGAAGTATCTTCATTTCTTCGGCAGGTGGCCCCAGATCGCCATAGTTCTGTCTAATATAATGTGAGTTAGAAACATCTGCTACGTCTGGAACAAGTAGCACTATTATATGAGCAGAGCACAAAAGAGCTTCAGGTGTTGTAATTGAGTATGAGAAAAACAAGGATATTGTCATTATACACAAAGCATATTTTCCATCTTGTCCCTAGAATGGTTTTCGTAGGTGTGGGAAAGAAGCACCAGATTTTTTTTAGCCCTTAGGTTGCAAGCCTTCTGTAGAGACACCTGGATCTTTTGTACTAGTGGCATGAGATGTGAATCATGGGAGTTTGTGTTAAGGCCCTGATATTTTTACAGCACCAGGATGCCATGTCTAACACAGTCCTCAAGGTTTTGGATTTCCATGGGCACAAATCATTTATCACTCCTTTAGTCTAAAGTGCACCAAATAAAATGTATCAAATATAAAACAAACCTAAAATACATAACAGCACACTTATTTTACATTGGCTGAATAAGTCCATTTATGTTTACGCCATCTTAGAAAAGTGTAGCGAGTAAAGACTACAGGTATTTCTTTTGAATTATAATGAGTAGAAGTATTATACAATATTAAGTAGAGTACAAAAAAAAGCTACTTAAGTACTGTAACGAAGTACATTTACTTTCTTACTTGCCACCTCTGAAAATAGGGCAGACAAATAGTGTAAGCTACAAGTGTGTTATGATCAAGATGTTATTATGGGTTATAGAGTAGGTCCTTTAGATTAGGCATGTCACATAAGTTTAGTGAGAAAACACTTACTATTTATACAGAATATTTTCAAAAGTACATAAGATATGTTCAAAGTCAATAAGATGGTGTGCAATGCATGATGAGGCAAGAGAGTGTGATTCCTCAGTTCTCAGGACTTGACTGAATTGCATTAGAAACATACCACAGAACTGTGCAACTCCTATCTTACTGAGTGTTTTTCTTGCTCTGGGATGCAGAGGAACGTTTTCACTTAGTGTAAATTTGTTCACTGGCAATTCCAGGTCAGTCCTGTAGCTCTGATTGATGACCATGTATGGATACAATATGCCCCCTACGCTTTTGCTGTCCTTTTACCTTACATGGAAACCAAAGGTATGACCTTTTTTATTAAAAGATAGGAATATAATATACAGAAACGTCAAACAGTATATTATCCACTGTAAAGTAAGTGATAAGGGTCTACATAGTTTTTTTTTCTAAAAACATTTTGAAATGTTGCAAACAACTGTGTAGGATAAATTAATTCTAAATAGTCTTTAAATTAAAGCAAATATTGTGTCTTAAACACAATTTTTTTTTTCATCCAAACCCCATAAAACGTCAATTGTGTGACCAAAAGTGGAGTGTGTTTAGGAAATGATTTAGGACACTAGATGTTCTGGAGAGATAATGTAAAAGAGTGATCTCATATTCCCTGTGCTTCTTTAAATTTGTAATATGTTAGATAATATGATATGAGATTATGGGAGAAAAAATACGCACTGTTTTGTCAGGAACCTCATATTAACTGATACCAATACCAACCTATTAACTGCCAGTAACTGGGATTATGGTTAATTAGATTAGAAAGGGTTTAATTTCACGTCGATTTATTGCTGGATTTTTCTTTTTCTTTTAGTTTGTAATGAAACTGTTTAACAGACGTTTGATCATTTAAACAGCAATTTCACTGAACTTTTTCAGGGGAGACATTTGTGGATACTTTGTTGAATTTGGGTGGATTATAGTATCCTGACTGTTCAGTGAAATTAGCCATGTTCCAAATTCTTCTGTTCTGTTCAGATTCCACACAGTCTGGGTTAAAATATGTGTTATTTAAGGCTAACTGACTTTTACCAGAATAAATAAATCTAAAAACTTGAATGTAATTCCACCTTTTACCACATTCTGATATTATCTTTATGTGCCTCTGTCAGAGTTGAGGACATGTCTGATCTGAGAGTCAGCTAAGGGGCAGATGAGTGGCTTTTGATAATTTCTTATTAGTTTTTGATGAACACACTGATGCATCAGACACTGCACAACTACACCCTGAATGTGACCGAGCTGCTTGACATAAAATTTTTATTTCTTAAATTTAAGGTTTTTTATACAGTTTGTTCAATGTCAGTTGACTCTTCAGATATAAAAGAATTGTGTTATTAGAATTGTTCACGTCTGAGTGGTATGTGTTCTGTTACACTGCCATTTGAAAAATAAAGGTAACTGTGACAATAAAAATTGTTTTATAACTGTATTTTCAGTAACCTTTTATGTGAGAAAATGTCAGTAGAAACTATTGCCCCTTTATCAAATTTGGCCCTTGCAAAAAGTTCCGACACTCCTGAGGTAAATGTTTACTGACAGGACTATTCAATCAAAAGAATGCAAGGTACTTTATGCCATGCAGGGATGAAAAATGAGTAATGCTTTAAAAAAAAGTTTTTTATGCTGTTGATGTGCAATGATTTTCATCTGGACATGAGGAAAAGTCTCTCAACCATGTTATCTGTAACCTCATGTTTCACAAGCAGCACAGTACTGATTATGAGTGAAGACTGAATACATAACTGCATTGTGTTCTGAGGCCCATCATCCAGATGCACTGTAGCTCCAGAAATGTCAGTTATAAACAGCAGAACGCAGTTATAGTCGCATTGCTCTGTGTTCAGTGAGAGGGTCAGGTTTGAGCTGGTGGATAATTATCTTATTTGACTGTTTCTTCCCACAGAGAAGCTCCTGCTGCTCAGGAGAGTGGCAGTAAAATCGGACGATCCAAATCATCTTCCCGTTTCCCCAGACTGGGCCGCAGTTCTACCCGTGAGGCTCGTAATCCTGAACCACAAAGCGGTGACCTTTAACCTGGCCTTTAGACAACTCATGTTTTGGGAGCATCTGACCTCTGAACTATGGATTCCATGATGAATACTAGTTGCCAGTGGTCTGTGGTCTCAACCCCCAGAACTCATTACTGATGCAGAATTCTGCCACCGCCAGCCCACTAGCTTTTGTATTATGAATGCACCTGGAGCCATAATGGAGACTAAGTACAGTAGCTACAGTCTTTCCTGTTTCTCTCTTGATAATTTAGATGAGCTACCTGTTACTGTGGCCCCTCTTGTCCTCGGAGGCTTTCACGTGAATGAAGGATGTGATTCTAACACACAAAATTTTCTGCTCTGCTGAAAACTGTGGTCAAACATTCACTTTCTCCAAAATAAAAGGATATTGTATCTATTCTATAATTATACTGTATATAAGCACAGTATTATTGCACATTTTACATGATGGATTTATCATTTAGCAAAACAATCCTTTTAATACAACTGAACATCGCTTAATACGTCAGAAAATCTGTTGACTATCATTTTTCAGCTGACGAGAAAAAAACACAAATATGCTGCCTAAAGAACTCAACAGAATTAATAAGTATTATAGTTTTTTTTTTGTTAGTTTTTTTTGTTAAAGCCACAGCTGGATATTTTGAGATCATCATCACCGTGCCTGACGATCCAATTCTTTCTGCACGAAGCCAAAAGTGGAGGTTGTATTTTATAAATTATGCCAGTTGATATGTGACTGTTGACAAAATTTTGGAATGAACAAATCTTACGGAACAATGAATCTGTTTATACACTGTACACATCTGTTTAGTTTAACATGACAAATGACACTGTCAGTGCTTATTAACTTTTGTAATGTGAACTGTAGTAAAATGAATCATATCCAAATATGTACAGTAATGTAATATAGTTATATATGATATCCTAACATCTGCATTCTGTCTAAATCATTAGCTTTAATTCAGCAACATCATGTATATCAGTTAAGAAGCCTCTTCAGCACTACACATCACACAGCATAATATAGTTCTTATGTATCAGCAGTGACATAACCATCAGCCTTAAAACAGTCGAATGTGCTTAATGAGGAAACAAATAAATATTTGGAAAAACATTTTTTGCAGTTAATAATTTTGCTCTATGGATCCGATGTCTGACGTGTTTTGTGTAAACTGTGGCAGCTGAAAGTCATAGGAATAAGAAAGTACATCCTTTTGTGGTTTTAAGTATTATGTTTCAGAAACATACCTTTATCTGGTCCTCAGCATTGATTTGAACAAACATATTTCCAGTCACAACAGATTTTAGGATGTACACATTTTCCCCCACAAACATTTTAAAAACACATAAAAAGTACATATGAATATATTTCAGTAGCAGGTTATACCACCTATCATAACAATAACATTTAGTTTGGCCACATTGATTCAGTTGAATTTTAGGGTGCAATAGTTTATACAGATCTCAGTTTGATGCTCTCACACCTAGATTTTTTGTTTTGTTTTTAGCTTCAGATGGCAGTTTATCAGTGCACTGCGCTTATATACTGTGCATTTATAATTTCATTCCAGCATTAACTGCGTTTTGATCAAAGTGAGTTCTCATCGTTAAATAACATCATGTTTTATACATCATTTTTCCACGAGGCAGGTGTATCATGCCTTTTTCATGTTGAACATAGTCGACATCACTGGTGTTTATAATGACATTCTCACCAAAGACGGTGCTGACCAGACTTCTTCATTTTGGTTATATTATTTTAAAGAATGTGGTTTTATAACTTTTTTTATAATGTGGTTTCTCATGACCAGCATTGCAATTCTACCATTATCTGTGCACTGTCATACAGTATATAGCTTTAGGGTAGTTATGTTTTTTTTTTTTTTTTGTTTTTTTCTTAGCACTACAGTTTATTTTTTCTCCACTGGGTTTTGGAATATAGGACATATTTATTGATCTTTTTTATGATTGTCATAGTTATCAATATTAATAATTTGAAAAACACCAATGGATAAAGAAGAAATTTCTTTTTGCCATGACGAAAGATGCAAATAAATAATATGATGCTGTGTACAATATAATATTACTATTCTATAAATAATATTCTCAGCTTAAGATGTGCAATTTCAGAGATCACGGTCAAGATAATTTTAATATCACCCAAATTAATTCTTTTTTTTAAAAATGTCACAGGTCTGTATAATAAAACTTTCTTTGCTAATGTAGATTATTGGTAGACTAACTGGTAGTCCCAGTCTTTGGCTTAAACGTTTGTCCAGGCTTGACATTACTGACAATAATGCACACATTCATATCAATGCGTGACCTACTTTATACAAAATTGGGTTTTGTAATTTGGCCACTAGATGAATGTATTTAATTGTTAAGAAACTAGAAAACTTATGCAGTGATCAGCGTTTTAATGAACCAGACGTCTATAATCCGGCCAGTGAGCCGTGACTGTCTTGCAGGCTGGACTTTGAACACTATATGTATGCATCTGTGCATTTGAGAATTGAGGACACATCATTAGATATTCAGAGGCAGAGAAGTGGCTTTTGATTATTTATCACTAATATGCGATAAAGCACAAACGCACTTAAAAAAATCTGTGTAAAGAGGAAAATAAACACAAATAAAAAAAAAACTTTTACATGAATTAAGTAAATGTATCTTTTTTTTACAAAAAAAAAAAAAAGATTTTACTATTTGTTAAGATTAAATGTTTGCAGTGTGCATCTAACACTGCACAACTACAGATTTTTTTTAATTGACAAAAACATGATTGTGACAAGGAGCTGCTTTTGACTTTAATTTGAATTATTTAAATTAAAGGAATTATTTACAGTTTGTTCAATGTCATCTGAATCTCCAGATATGAGATTGTGTCTTTAAATTGTATTTAACTTAATTTAATTGTCTTTAAATTGTAAAACGTCTGAGTGGCTTATGTTTACACTGCCATTAAAAAAAATAAAGGTAATTGTGACAATGAAAATTGTTTTATAGCAGTGTGTATTTTATATAACTTTTGGAGTGGGAAAATGTCAGTAGAAACTATTGGCCTTCGTGCTTATTCACTTTATCTAATTTGGCCCTCTTGCAAAAAGTTTGAACACCCCGCAATAAAGGCATTTAAGAATCAAACTTTTTTTTAATTATTATGATGTATTTGTAAATGTTATAAAAAAATAAGGCACTCAAAGTTGTGAATTAATAATAGTAAGTCACGGTAAAGGTGTGTAACTGTACTGTGCTTTGCGATATCACACGCAGTAATTACTTTCCCAGTAACTTTGTTCATTTCCTCTGTGTAAGTGGACCGTTACTGACTGTAGTGTTGTTAGTCTGCATTACTTTGTTGTTTCCAAGACTACTTAATTAATTCCTGCTTTGCTAGTGGGGTTGTACCAGTCCATCAGATCACAGACACAAATATATTTAGATCCATTCACACCTCTTTGCAGTATTGCATCTCCACATCCTGGATGTGTTCAGATTGTGGCAGAAAACTGGAGCTCCCAAAGGAAACACCTGCAAACCTGGGGAACACATGCAGGAACGACCTTGCTAACTTTTCTTTACTAACTGGAAATTTTGAGCTGATGGCTCTGCACCAAATTACAGTGCTGGTGGATAGTGTCAAAATAATATGTATTTCTTTTCACCTCCATAATTGCAGCTTAGTATATCTGACACAAAATGTTTGAAAAGAACTTGTCTCTAATCAATAAGAACATCATTAACTTAATAGACTTTGAAGTTAAAATACAATCTAACTACTCTAGAGAGTTACGACACTCAACAACAAAGCTCAATGATATTTAAACATTTAATCTTGAAACGTTATTTAACTAAAAAACAAAGTCGTCCAAAGTTTTAGGTGACCAGACTAAGTAACCATTTTTTTTTTATTTACAAATATTATACATTTATACAAGATTGCACATTTCAGAATATTTTTATCAAATCTAAGTTGTTAATCTAAGTCTCTCTTTTATGATGTGTCATACTACTTTTAACAGGAGCCACAAACTTCCTCTAAAACACTTAACTTTGCAGCAGATGATTTTATTTGTCTTCCAACAAGATACAGTGGTGTATAGAATATAGTGGAACTCAACATAAAATGTGTTTGTGCAAAACAAAAAAATTATGATAAATAGAAAGAGAATATACAGGTGGGGCATCACGGTTGCTTTTTTAGCAAGTCCGCCTCTCAGCGCTAAGGATTCCTGGTTTGAATCCCAGTATGTATAGCGTTTCCATGTTCTCCCTGTGTCTGCATGGGTTTCCTTTGGGTCCTCCGTTTACCATCCACAGACCAAAAACATAGATTCAAGGTAAATGGGCTGCTCTAAATTGCCCTTGAAGTTTGTGTGTGTGTGTCCAGCGATAGATTGGCATTCTTTCTTGGGTGTATTCGCCCTGCACCCAGGACGGTTTCCCCAAATGGGCATGGGAAACCAACCCATGACCCTCGTGGAGGATTAAGAAGAAGGTAATAAATGAACTTTATACACGACAATAACTATTTAAGTGATGTATTAAAAGGAACAGTGAATACACAGGTGGCCATTTAGTCGTATGAGCCACAGGGTGAAAAATATGTCCAAGGTTATAAATGTAAACAGTATTGTACATGTAAAAAAGTACACATTGTATAGCAAGTAATTTTTAGCAGCAATTTGTCCACCTTTGGAATCAGAAGTATGTGTGTGTGTGCGTGCGTGCATGCGTATGTTTAGTCCAGCCCTTCATGAGTGCGTATTTCTAAAAGACCAGTATGCTCCTGATTTTACTTGGACAATAGTCTTGTCATATACAAAAAAAAAAGAAAAGGAATTGAAATGTTATATATATGTATACTTCACTTTAAATACATTAACATGCTGCAATAACATAAAACGTAAATTCATGGTGCCTAGAAAAAATAAAATAATATCGTGTATGACTTTCATGAGCTTGGAGGACTGCATCCCTACCTCTTGGCAATGACTCAAATAGCTTATTGATGGTCATCTGGAACAGTCTTGCAGGACACCTAGAGTTCAAGTTTTTTTTTTTTTATCTTACAAATCTCCTCTTTCATTCTACCCCAGACATGCTCATGTCCGGTAACTGGACAGGCCAATCGTGGAGCACCTTGATCTTCTTTGCTTTCAGGAACTTTGGCTTTGAGGCTGAAGTCACCTGCTGCAGACTTTGCCCTGCCTTGTGGTTCGGAACAGTAATTTGCAACAATAATGTCTTGATACTTTGGGCTGTTGATGCCATCCACTCTGCACAGCTCTCTAGACACCACAATACTGAATATAACCCCTTGATTTTTCCTCCACCAAACTTGACTGTTTTGCACTCAAGTATATGTAGGGCAAGGGTCAATGATATGGAGTGTGTGGTATGTATTTGCCATGCTTTTTATCACAGGTAACTTAGAGATGGTGACATCGGGCTAAAATATATCATAACCAGTGTATGGGTTTGGCATAAAATGAGTTGCAACATGTAATCTATATAATCTTCCTTGTCAGGAGCCTTGACATGTTTCATCTTACAAAAATCAACATGATCTTTGAAACAAAAAATGCTCATTGCAAACTCAGAGTTCCCGGGCTTCTACTGCGGCCTGGAGAATGTAAAGCCACCAGCAAATGGTACTCCGTTTACAAATCGATAGGGTGCACACAGTATGGACCGACGGTCATTCACATGCTGAGATCAAAGGAACAGAAGGGGGGCTGCAGTGGATAAAGTGTGTGAGATAGAAGCAGGCTTATTGGTCACGGGTGAAACAGGGGTTAGAGATGGGCCTCATTTCCATGCAAAGCAGTTCGGGTATGTTCCTCATTTTATATCTAATTGTTCCTTAATTCCAAGTTTCTAATGGTTTTTAAAAGTTGTAGTAACTGGAAGTTGATTATCTCCCGTTAAGAGGCTAAAGCGTATAACATCGTCCCCTAAGGGAATCCATGAATGATTTCACCTGGTGATTGCATAACGTAGTGTATATCTGTACATCTATCCAAGCCATTTCCTGAGGAGATACCCCTGAGACAGTATAACAATATATATCTGTACATGTGTAAAAGCCCCTGATGAATCAAATGAGTTTCGCATGCTTAAAGAATACACATTTGAGACAAGATATTTCCTGAGCTTTAAGCTAAGGGGAGAATAAGGTCACCTGTTTATGAGTGGTACCTTTGAAGACGTATAATAATAATTTAAACATGCAAATATCCTTAAACCGTTTCCCCAAGTTCATCTTTTGGCATTGGGACGCGGAGGAGATCTCAATTAATATTACCACAATTAATATCAATGTTCAAAACCTCCTACACACAGCGTGCACAATCTCCAACTTACAGTGGTATGCAAAAGTTTGAGCACCCAGGATAATTTTCATGATTTTTCCTTCTTAAATCATAAGTTGTTTGAATTAGCAATTGTAGTTAAATATATCATATAGCAGAAAAACATATATGAGAAGTTAAATTAGGTATATAGGATTCACACAAAGTGTGCAATAATTATTCAAACAAAATTAGGCCGGTATTAATATGGGGACTACATTATTGAAACACAAAATTTGTTTTTTAAGGTCATTGACCCTTGCCCTACATATACAGGTAAATCCCATTATGAAAAATGGTTAAGGTGGCCAATTAAAAGTTTTTTTCCCTCTTTGCTTCAAAACAACCTAAAAACAATGATTGCATAACATCATAGTTTAGGGTAAGGATACAAAAAGCTACCTCAGAGATTTCAGCAGTCGGTTTCCACTGGGAGGAACATGGTTAGAAAATGAAGGACCACAGGCACAGTTCAAGTCAAGGCCTGAAGTGGTAGGCCAAGAAAAGTCTTCGATAGGCAGAGGCTGAAGAATGGTGGGAACAGTCATGGTCAACCCACAGACCAGCTCCAAAGACCTACATGATCTTGCTGCAGATGCTGTCACTGTGCATCGTGCACTATTCAGCGCACTTTGCACATGGAAAAACTGTATGGGAGTGTCATGCAGAAGAAGCCTTTTTGGGGCACATGCCACAAACAGTCAATTGAAGTATAAGCACCTTTGCGCAAGTCAGCTTCATTTTGGAATAAGGTGCTGATGAAACTAAAATGTTTTTAGACTGATGAAACTAAAATGTTTTTTTAACATAACAAGGTGCAGTATGCATGGCGAAAAAAAAACCCCAAAGCATTCCGAAACACACACTTGCTACTCTCAGAAAAATTGTGTGGTGATTCCATCATGGTGTGGGGCTGTGTGGCCAGTGCAGTTAGTGGAAATCTTGTTATAGTTGAGAGTTGCATGTATTCCATTCAATGTCACTGATTCTTGAACATTGTTCTCAAGAATCTGCTGATAAAATTGCACCAGGGATGGATACTTAAACAACACAACGACCCTAAATACTGCTCAAAACCTACTAAGGCATGTATGCCGAAGAAAAAGTATAACATTCTGGAATGCCCATGTCAGTCCCCAGACCTAAATATTATTGAAAATCTGTGGTGTGATTAAACGTGGGCTGTCCATGCTCGGAAACCATCAAACCTGACTGAACTGGAGATGCTTTAATAGGGACTGTAATTTGAAGCTAGAGAAAGCATTTAGAGTCTGTTATTTCTGCAAAAGTAGGATCTAATTGATGTAATTTTTTTGTTTGGGGTGACCAAATTTATGCACGTGCCCAATTTAGTTTGAATAATTATTGCACACTTTCTGTAAATCCTATAAACTTAATTTAACTTCTGAAATATGTGTGTCAGCTATATGATATATTCAACTGAAATTGCTTATCATAACAACCAATGATTTATAAAAAATAAAAATAAAAAAAAATCGTGAAATTTATCAGGGGTGCCCAATTTTGTGCCCAAATGGGAAATTACACATTGCTCAGCTCAAAAACTCAAATACCATGAAGTGGCAACCAAAGCTTCAGTTAACACTGAGTACAAGTACAATTGAATTACCAGCAAGAGCTCCAAACAAAGAAAAGCAAAATACCTGAAATGGTTGAGAAAAATGGTCCAATATCCTCTGGACTGATAAAAAAGTTGTTTTTTTTTGTCTAATGGCTGCAGACAGTTTGTCAGACAACCACAGAGCACCGAGTTTTAACCACAGTACACCATAAAGACAGTAAAGAATTATATTATAAACTCTCATATGAATGTTTCTCATACATCATATTTATCACAAATAAAGGATCAGTTTGAATGTATATATGGAGTGTCCAGCCCAAATCCCCTGCCCTCAATCCCACAGAGAGCTTGTGAAGGGAAATAATTTTAGGTAAATTCCAAAAATACAGAACTGTGGCATGGCTGATCAACCTTAACTGGAGTTCATGTTCAGTAGATCCAGTCAATGTAGGAATGATCACAGTGGTGATACCACTAAATATCAATAAAGTAATTTCTGAAAGGAAAAAAGATTCAAAAAGTTCTGCCCTTCTTTGCTTTCAGACATTTTGTTAAAGCTGATTAATATTGTTTAGCATAACAGAATATGGTAAGCGGAACTGAAAAGAATGACAATAATTGTAAAAAGGTAATTAAGTGGCCAGTAAGTATATTTTTCAAAAATAGATAAGGATTTTTGGGTCAGTAAAAAAGGTTTGACAAAATAAGTGACTTAAAAATGTTGTCCATAATAAGTTAATCTGCCATATATCTTTGGGATATGGGACTTGGTATTTAGATAAAAATGCAAACCAAGTGAATAACAAGATTAATTATCCCTTCATAATGTTTACCAATGATGGCATTTATACTCTCTGGTAACTTTCGTGTTTATACACTCATTGTCCATTTTACCATTCTGAATGGACTTAATGGTAGTTTCACAATTACACAGGTCTTTAACTGTCTGAACCCCCACAAAATAATTCCTGTAATTTTGTTTGCTGCTGGGCAAAAAATATTTTAATTGGGCAAATGGCCTCAACATTTCAAGTATGTGGGTAGTAATAACATGTTTATGTTTAGTGTCATTATAGATAGATAAATAATTCCCTGCTTCATTTAATCTTCAAAATCTTTTATAGGAACTGATCAAACAAAACATAAAACTAGATGCAAATTAGTAAAAAACAAATGAATAATGTAACTCACCAACACCTGCTGCACGCAGCCAGCCCCAGACCATGGCATTCCCACCACCATGCTTGACTGTGGGCTTGACACACTTATCTCTGTACTCCTCACCTGATTGCTGCCACACATCCTTGAGACCATCTGAACCAAACAAATTAATCTAGGTCTCATCAGACCATAGGACATGGTTCCAGTAATCCAGTCCTTTGTTGACATGTCTTTAGCAAACTGTTCACGGGCTTTCTTGTGTACAGACTTTAGAAGAGGCTTCCTTCTGGAATGACAGCCATGCAGACCAATTTGATGTAGTGTGTGGCGTAGGGTGCGAGCACTGAATGTTTCCCCTCCCCACCTCTTCAATCCCTGCAGGAATGCTGACAGCGCCTGTTTTTCAAAGACAGCATTTGGATGTTATGCTGAGCACATACACTCAGCTTCTTTGGACAGCCAACATAAGGTCTGTTCTGCGAAGCCCTTGCTCTTTTAAAATGCTGGATGATTTTGGCCACTGTGCTGTAACTCAGTTTCAGGGTGTTGGCAATGTTGTTCTTGATTGTGCAACAATTTGTCTTTTAAGATTCTCAGTGAGTTCAGAGAGTCCATAAGGTGTCATGTTGGAACTTTCAGTTACCAGTATGACTGTGAGATCTGAACTACAAAATTGAACATGCCTGATCCCTATGCACACCTGAGACCTAGTAACACTAACGAGTCACATGACATTTTGGGGCAAAATGACAAGCAGTGCTCAATTTGGACATTTAAGGATGTAGTGTCTTAGAGGTGTACTCACTTTTGTTACCGGTGGCTTAGACATTAATGGCTGTATATTGAGTTATTTTGAGGGAAGAATACATTTACACTGTTATACAAGCTGCACATAATGACTACTATTTATTGACACAATTGTCATCGACACAATGATTTTCATTGTGTAAAAGACCCTAGAAACGATAAGACAATAAAAAAATGTAAGCAATAAAACAATAAAATTAATAGTTTTAAAAATGGACCTTGAAATGTTTATTTTTTTTTTTAATATGTAGGTCATTCCATAATATTGGAGCCGCAATCGAATCCCTCTGAGTTTACACTTCGTACCTCAAGGAGCAGCTGGCACAAGGTGGGCACATGCGGATGGAGCAGCATTGTGAAGAGCATCATGTTGTTGAAAGCATTATGAATGGTCATGTTAATGTCTTCAGTTTCATACATTTACCCTTCCTGATTCCTCTAATAAAAGATGATTTGCTTTAGGTTATCTAGAGACAAAACCTGTGTTTTATTCACACAGTTCAGTTTATCCCCTTTTCTTCCACTGAATATCATTTAAATGCATTGTCCTTTTGTGTGTTGGACCAAATGTGATTCTGACCTTACTTAAAACAAAGCTGATGTATGTATAAGCAGCTTTTACAGCAGTGGGAATTTAAGATTATTTTAACCTGTATCCTCTAAACACAGCAAAAGACAAATTTAAAAATCCTTTCTCAAGGGTGATAGCCAGGTCTGTCTATTTCTCAAAACTCAAAAGCAAAACCAAAACCTTGAAATGTGTTTCTTGGTTATCTAATGTATTTTTTTTTTATTTTTTTTACTTTCTTCTTCAAGTGAAAGAAAATGATATTTCTTTGGAGGACACAGGCATTCAAACAATTAGGACAAACCTAAAGTTTAATTTCTAATAAAAAAAATCAAGTAATAAAATACAGATACACATATTTGCTGTAAGATCCAGAAATGAACCCATATGAGGTACAAATGTGTAGAGTGTAGGGATAAGATGTTTAATCGATTTTACAATTAACCATGATTTAAGATGTTACAATTAATTAATTGGTAGGAGCGAATATGACTGTGCTGGGGAGAAAAGGAGGAGCCGATGCATAGATCAGCCTTCCTGATTATCACACCTGATGTTACTCGGCCTAATACCGTGTGCCTCTTTATAAGCTGTGACGTTCTACACTGTGAGGAGAGAGATACCATTTACCCAACAAGACTAGAGTAACAGAGGACTGTGAGAATGACTGAAAAGCTCAGTATCCTTTAATGCAATCGTGTTGGGTCACTAAAAAAATCCCATTCCAATGTTGTGGAATCCTGTATCCTCATTATTTCATGTCTTTTCTTAAATACAGTATGTGCTTTTAAGGGTACAATGCTGGAATGAAAAAATGCTTGTGTTAACAACTTTATAGTCAAAAAATAAATCTCTCAAAAGCTTAGCTGCTGTCTTGGGTGTGCATTTAGCTTCTTAAATTTAAAAAAAAAGCACTCCACACTGCTTTGGCTGATTATTACATAATAAAATATAAAGCACATTATAATAACATTGATTATACCAGATTTTAAAATTTGTCTTTCACTGATAGTGATATTACTGGTTCTGAGATGTCTTTCCAAAAACATACTGGACCTACAAATGAATAAATATTTTTCATAATAGTCAATAAAAAAAAAATTAATTAAAAAAAACAAACAAAAAAAAAACTTATATATGTAGGCCGAAAGCAGTTATTCAAATTCCACCTGGATCGAAGTTAAAACCAGATATGTGTGCGATATTTAGTAAGTAATTACTAACAAGAGAAGCCCAATACAATTGTTAAAAATCTTAAATAATATGCTAAGATAAGAAAAAACAAGTAAACCAAACTTACCCAGGTTATAGTTACTTCTGTGTTTACAAAACATGTTTGTGCTTTAAGTCTCCTTGTATGAGTGAATTATTTACACATTTAAAATGCAAGCTGCCTCTACTACTAAAGAAATCTATGCTTTCAAAGGGCACAACAATTTTTGCAATGCATTGACGGAAGTTATGCAAATTAACATATTTTTGTAATAGATTAGGTTGATTATGTCAAAAAACATATTATGCCAT